>ML395527.1:0-42696 GCA_005239525.1 Nicotiana knightiana | reverse complement strand
ATATATATATATATATATATATATATATATATATATATATCTTATCGATTTATCGCTAAATCGATAAGCGAAGTGGACAAAATCAAAATCGAAATCGAAATCGAAAAATCGATATCGATAAGATTTATCGATAAACCGATTCGAATGCACACTCCTAATCGACGCACTTTGAGTTTGTAACACAAAAGTTACTTTTTTATTTTCTGTCACAAAAAAAATCATTTAATTTTGAGTTTGTAACACAAATGTCACTTTTCTATTTTTGTCACATAAAAGTCATTCAGCTTTGATCAAGATAACCAAAAAATAAATATCACCCTTATTTTATATTTTATACTGAAAATATGACATAACGTATTAACACTCCAAAATAAGCTTGTTATTAGGGATAATTTGAGAAAAATTGAAGTAACTGACTCCCTGCAATAACAACTGGCAGATGAAATAATTCTCCACCTTTAGCTTGTTTAATTTATACTCCCTCCGGTTCACAATAAGTAATTTTTTAATTTTTTTTTTATGGTCCAAAATAACTAATTTTTTCAAATTTTAAGAATGAATGAATTAATTTTTTCCTATATTGCTCTTAGAGTAAATAATGTTGAAATATGTGTTAGAAGTATTTATGTGAAGAGATAGTAAAAGTTAATATGATCAATTTTATAGCTAATTATTATTAAGTGAATTTTTTAATTTGTATGAAAATAATAAAAAAATTACTTATTATGAACCGGAGGGAGTAAGAAGTTTTAGTTGCACTATTGCGCTTTGACAAACATCCTAAGAAAACCAAAGGCCTTATTAAAAGATTGTCCTATTAAAGGCTGACCACTTGAACTCATCTGAATGTTTCTCTTTCTTTCGATTTTATCACTTTTTCTGTTAACTTTATTAAACTATTTTCTTTTTGTTATCTTTACAAAATAAATGGTAAAATAGTCGCCAATACTACAACTCTTTAATTACCCAGTTCTGTTACAACTCTTCGGCTAATTTTTGAGACGATACTGTTTGAAAATGAGAGTTTTTAAAACATTAATGAGACATAGTAATAATTACTAGAAGATGAAAGTAATTCCAATTTCAAGAAAGTGAATAAGTGCATGGAGATACATGGAACTTTCAAGCCAATGACTTCCCATTTAATTGATATATTTATTGGAATGTAATTTACTATTTAGTACAAATTTATTATATGAGAAATATTTAGATGAGGGGTTAAAATGTCGTATAGTTTTTTATGAATATTTTAGTAAATCAACTTTACAACCTAGAGTTTTCTCACTTTTAGTTTAGTNATATATATATATATATATATATATATATATATATATATATATATATATATATATATATATATATGATGATGATATGATATCACGATGATTAAGAAGAAAGTATAAGTTCTTGATATCTTAATCGGGATATATTTATTAGTTTGTTTCAAAAAGTCAAAACACCTTCAGGGTGGCAAAAAATTATATTCTTCGAGTAAAAACTAAAGAATCATGACAAAAAAGTTTTTATCTGAATACAAAAGAAAAAAGTGTTTAGCCCCGTCAGTGACGAACTCATGATTTTATTCAAGCAGGTTCAGTAGACACAATAATATTAGGTGAGATACTAGTCAAAAATAGGAATTACCGTGTAACATCAAGTGACTTTCAATGTGTGTGTATATATATGTGTGCGCGCGCTTATATTTATGTCTATCAATCTTTCATCCGTTATACGATAACAACAAACCTAATAGTTTCTCACAAGTGGGGTCTGAAAAACTTTTAACCCGTTATAAGATTATAAATTTTCATTTGAAGTCTTCAATTTTCTTATGTTTCACTCAAAAGATAAGTTAATACAATAGCTATCTAATAATTTTAAACAATATAAGAATTAAAATTAACAGACAGTTTACTTGAACAATAAAGAAATAAGCACACAATTTAATAAGACAGTAAATAAATTTTAAAAGAACTAACTTCAGAAAAGAAGAAGACAAAAAACGCAACTTTATAACATAAAAGTGCTAAAATAAAATATTAGACACTAAATACATAATTTCACACAAATATAACTAATAACGACCCGGCCGGTCGTTTTGAGAGTTAGAGCCCCGATCTCCCATTAACTGCTTTCTCCGTATCTATATCTGCTATTTTGGGTTACTGGGAGGGTTCGTGTTGGGTTTTGAAACGAATTGAGACACTTAGTCTCGTATTTGGAAGCTTAAGTTGGAAAAGCCAATCGGATGTTGACTTGTGTATAACGACCTCAGATTTAAATTGTGATGGTTATGTTAGCTCCGTTATGTGATTTTGGACTTAGGAGCCCCGATCACCCATTAATTGCTTTCTCTCTATCTATTTATGCTATTTTGGGTTACCGGTAGTGTTCGTGTTGGGTTTTGAAACGAATTGAGACACTTAGTCTCTTATTTGGAAGCTTAAGTTGGAAAAGTCAATCGGATGTTGACTTGTGTATAACGACTTAAGATTTAAATTTTGATGGTTCTGTTAGCTCCGTTAGGTGATTTTGGACTTAGGAGCGCGTCCAGAATGTGATTTGGAGGTTCGTAGTAGATTTAGTCTTGAATTGGAGAAAGTTGATTTTTTGGCGATTTTGGTCAGCAGTGAAAATTTGATATCGCACTCGGAAGAAATTCCGGAAGTGGGGATAGGTTCGTAGGGTCATTTTTGACTTGTGTGTAAATTTGAGGTCATTCAGACGAGATTTTTTATGTTTCGACATCATTTGTAGAATTTAGAAATTTCAAAGTTCATTAGGCTTGAACCGTGTATAATTCGTGTTTTTGATATTGTTCGATATGATTTGAAGGCTCGATTAAGTTCATATGGTGTTTTAGGATTGGTTGGTATGTTTGGTTGAGGTCTCGGTGGCCTAGAGAGTGTTTCAGGTGCTCAACGGGTCATTATTGGACTTAGAAGGATAGTAGATTTTTCTGGTGTTCTGCGGCTGGTTTCCTTCATCGCGATCGCATGAGAAGGCTCGCGATCGTGTAGAGAATCTGGGAGACCATCTAAGTTAGTTCTTCGCGCTCGCCAAGACTGGGACGCGATCGCGTAGGTTCATCAGGTTATGCATCGCTAACGCGTGGGCTAGGCCGCGTTCGCGAAGAAGAAGTGAGGCAGCAGTGGAGTTGAGTGTTACTCTTCGCGGTCGCGTGAGGACAATTGCGATCGCGTAGGTGTGAGAAGCTAGTGCATCGCGTTCGCGTGATGTATTAGGCGTTCACGTAGAGTAAATTTCTGAGGGAACGAAGTTGTTCTTCGCGATCGCGATAAAGAAATCACTGGGCAGAATTTAAAGTTCAAAACTGAGGGTTAGAGTTCATATTCAAAAAATTTGATTGAGAGCTCGGTAGAAGGCGAAATTTGGAGATATTTTCGGAGGAAGTGATTGGGTAATGATTCCTAACCCCTGTATGATTAAATCCCACAAATCTATACTTGATTTTATCATTAATTTCGGATTTGAGGTGGAAAATTGGGAAAAAATTCTTAGGCCGAATTTTAGGATTTTTATCGAGATTTTGGTATCGGATTTGAGTGAATTTGGTATGGTTAGACTCGGGAGTGAATAAGTGTTCATAATTTGTGACTTTTACCCGATTTCAAGACATGGGCCCGTGGAAGCTTTTTTGACGTTTTTCTATTTTTCTTGCCTTAGCTTTAATTTAATTAGCTAGATTAGTTATTTGTAGCTATATTTACGTTATGTAATTGATTTGATTAGATTTGGGCCACTCGGAGTTGGATACTCGCGGCAAGAGCGTGATTTCGGATTGATTTGAGCTTGGTTCGAGGTAAGTGGCTTGCCTAACCTTGTGTGGGGGAACTCCCCTTAGGATTTGGTACTGTTTGATATATGAGCGCCGTATACGTGAGGTGGTGAGTACGTACACGGGCTATTTGATGTAAAACTCCATTTTTCACTAAATCATGACATTTTTTTCCTTGTTTGAAGTACACTAGCTTATGAACTAGCTTGTTTAGATTAGAAAAGCATGTCTACGTGCTTTAACTGCCTATTTGAACTCTGTGCAGCATGTGTAGTAAAATTTCCTGATCTCTTTGATGTGAACTTAGTCTAAGACGTAGATTTCCCTGCTGTAACTGTTAATTATATTGGTTGAGTTGCATATTTACTTTGGGACTACAGAACGGTATTCCGGGATATCTCCCTGCACTGCATATTTACTTTGGGACTACGGAATGGTATTCCGAGAGATCCCCCTGTACTGCATATTTACTTTAGGACTACAAAACGATATTCCGGGAGATCTCCCAGCACTACTGCATATTTACTTTGACGCTACAGAATGGTATTTCGGGAGATCCTCCAGCACTACATATTTACTTTGGGACTACGGAATGGTATTCCGGGAGACCCCCTGCACATTTACGTTTGGGACTAGGGGACAGTATCCCGGGAGATACCCTGTTGATATCACTATTTTTCTGACCTGTTGGCCTTCATTGAATACTATTCCTGTTAGATTTTCGTATCTGTTTTACTGTAATATTTCTTTCTGTCTTATTTCATTATATTTATACCAGTAGGGCCCTTGTTGATACACAAATTTTTCTAAAATATTTTTAGAATTACATATATACCTTCAAATCATGCATTAATAGCAATTGGTATTTTTCCATAATTTTTTCACATTTTATTTCCAAAAAATAGTTACAAAATTGCATCACAAATGATTTCAAAAATATTTCTTGATTTAGTTTAGTGTTCATGGTCCTATTAAGACCAAATTATTTCATAAATAGCCAAATTGACACATTTTAGCTATAATTGCAATAACTTTGCAATTATAGCCCATGCATATAATTTTGTACTATCTTTTACCAGAAATTAGTCTTTTGGATTTTAAAATACCAAATAATCATTTTTGAAGTATTTCTATGCATGAAATTCATTTTTATAATTAGTAATTATTTTATAAAATTATTTTTTAAGTTATCTTGGTATTTAACAAATAGCCCATTTCATTTTAATTATAACCTATTTAAACCAGCCCAAATTCCTTAATTAAACCAGCCCAATACCCAAGCCTAATTCCTAAATTACCTGACCGAGTATCTGATTAAATCTTGGCCGTTGATCAAGTTTGATCAACGACCCAGATTCGCCATTACCTTAATTAAACTAAACGACCTACCCCCATTCCCTCATTTCTCTCATTCTCTCCGCCGTCACACCCTCTCATTCTCTCTCAAGCTCCCTCTGCCCTAACCCTAGCTTCCCCTCGCCGGCTGCCGGCTCGCCGGTAACAATGGTGGTTCTCTACCACCCCTAGCCTCTATGGCTCCTCCCATGCCCGGTTTCTTGCTGTCTCGAGGTCCTCAAGGGACCGGTGGCCGTTCACTTCCCTCCCCTGAGTCCGTGCTTACTATTCTCAGGCCTCCATGGCTCGATTGAGTAAGATCTTTCTATGTTCCCGCTAAACCTATGGTTTCTAAGCTGGAATCTCTCTACCTCTGGGTTATTCTTCTCTGAAATCTTATTTTTATATCTTAACTCGTTAGATCTATAACAGATCTAAGAGTATTATGAGTTATTTTACTGTTTTCCACAAGAATCTTTCTGATCTTTCCAAAACGTCTCTTCGTCTCCATAACTAGGGTTTCTTAACCTATTTTTTCAAAATGATTTTTCCTCTGATTTTAAGTGTTATTCTATAATATTTACTATGTTTAAACGATTTATTTAGGTTTTCCCTTTAACTTGATTAACTGTGCTAAAACCCCTAATTTCTTGGCTTAGTTCTGGGTTCTGAGTCTGTCTACGCTGATTCGTTTGTTTAGTTTGTATGCATGTCTGTTTCTCATGAATATGTAACGACCCGACCAGTCGTTTTGCGTTATCGAACCCTGTTCCCCTAAATGAAACTTTCCATAGCGGTTTTTTTATGATTTATGACTTTCAGGGACTGGTGGTCCGGGATTCAGAGGTGTTGAGAGTGCTATAGGAACAAATGGTTCCTTAAGGTTGGCCTTTAAGGCCAAGTTTGACTTCGGTCAAGATTTTAGGCAAACAACCTCGGAATCGAGTTTCGTCAGTTCCGATAGCTTCGTGTGATGATTTTGGACCTGGGCGTATGCTCGGGATGGGTTTCTGATGACCCGGGAGTGTTTCGGCGCCCAATATTGAAATAAGAAGTTCCTATTTTGGTTTTGGGCGTGTTTTTGTGTTATCAAGGTCCAAACGGAATTTCGAGACAGGGAATAGTTCCGTTATGTCATTTATGACTTGCCTGCAAAATTTGGTGTCATTCCGAGTAGTATAGGTCGGTTCGGCACGTTGTTAGCGAAGTCTAGAAAACTTAAAGTTCCTAAGTTTGGTTCTTGGGGTTTTGAGGTGTGATTTTGAGTTTTAGCGTTGTTTTGGGTGTTCCGAAGGCTCGAGCGAGTCTGTATTATAATTTGGGACTTGTTGGTATATTTGGACGAGGGCTCGGGTGGGCCCAAGGGCCTCCGGACACCCAACGGGGCTAAAAACCAGCTAAAATAGCTGCTGGTGCACCTGATTTGGTGTGACCGCAGGTGCGGTTGCCCAGTCGCAGATGCAGGACTGCTCCTGCGGTCCCAAGCATCGCAGGTGCGACCCCAGGTGAGGTCCCCCTTTCTCGCAGGTGCGGACAAAAGTCCGCAGGAGCGGAACCGGTGGTGCGGCCATTCCTCCGCAGGTGCGAACCCAGCCCTTCCCGTCTAGTTCCGCAGGTGCGAGCCCAGCTTGCAGGCGCGAGAACGCAGGTGCGGTCCTCGAGCCGTAGGTGCGGAATCCCTATAGGACAGGCAGTATATATTCTTTGAAACTCGGGATTTCACCCCCTTCATTCATTTTCCTCCACCATTAGAGTCTTGTGAGCTTGGGGAGAGCACACGACAGNACTACTAAATTATTGAAAAGTCAAGAATTGGGTAGTAATTTAGGGTTCTTGAGAAATTGGTGAATTACCCATTTATTGCCATAAATTCAAGTAGAAATCATATATTAACAATCCTTAGGCTTCGGGTGAGCGATTCCTCTGTGAGTTTTCGGAATTCGAGCGTGCGGGCCCGGGGTTGGATTTTGAAAATTCTTCAAGAATGTTAAATTATTGAATAAATAGGATAATTTCCCTACTTTTAGCATGCATTGATGTCACTGTACCATATTTGGCTAGTTGCGAGTCCTCGGGTGTAGAGTTCGGAGTTCGGGCGCACCCTTGGTCCGAGGGGTAGATTCGACATGGGGTGAGTCTCCTTTCTAACCTTGTAAGGGGGAATTTTCCCCATGGGTGATTTAAATGCTATATGTGATAATTTGTGGGGGCTACGTATGTACAAAGTGACGAGAGTCCGTGCGTAGAGACTATTACTATTATGTCCGGGTAGTTAGGCCCACATCATGCCTTGTGTTTTACTTGATATGAACTATATGCGTAATAAATTAACGTTACATGTTGCTTATGTCCCCGGAGTTATGAAATATTAGAAAAACTTCTAAGAAATTGTTCACGGAAAAGTATTCTCTTTTAAAAAGGGATAATGTATGTGTATGTGACCGCTTCGCAATTTACATTCCACGAGCGGAGTGTTATTTCCCCCACTCTTATGGGAATGGGCCGTACGCCACGGCGAATTAAGAGATGCACTTTTGGTACGGGCCGTTCGATCCTCGGCAGTGCATAGAGAGGGATTGAGAGATGCACTTTTGGTACGAGCCGTTCGATCCTCGGCAGTGCATAGAGAGGGATTGAGAGATGAACTTTTGGTACGGGCCATTCGATCCTCGGCGGTGCATAGAGTGGGATTGAGAGATGCACTTTTGGTATAGGCCGTTCGATCCTCGGCAGTGCATAGAGAGGTATTGAGAGATGCACTTTTGGTATGGGCCGTTCGATCCTCGGCAGTGCATAGAGAGGGATTGAGAGATGCACATTTGGTACGGGCCGTTCGATCCTCGACAGTGCATAGAGAGGTTGAGAGATGCACTTTTGGTACGGGCCGTTCGATCCTCGGCAGTGCATAGATGTGAGTACTTTGTGGAGAGGTGCACTTTTGGAACGGGTCGTTCGATCCTCGATAGTGCACAGGCTTGACTATCTTATGACTCCGGCCGGTTGTCCTTACCCTGCATGCGTATGATTTATTTGTTACTAAATTCATGGATATTGATCTGACAGATATTTGGGGAAAAAGTGAAGTGGTAATTGTTTTATTTATTCCCAGTATTCTTCCTGGATTTCAGTATCTTACATATATACTTGTTGCTTCACTGTCTTTACATGCCTACTGTTTCCATTACATCCTGTTAAATTATACTGTTGGACCTTAATGAGTGTCATGTCGACCTCTCGTCACTACCTCTTCGAGGTTAGGCGGGATACTCACTGGGTACATATATATTTATGTACTCATGCTGCACTTCTGTACTTAATTTTACAGGTTCTGAGGCTGGTGTTTCTGGTTATCCGACCGGAGCTTGACAGATATTATGGACCTGACTCCACGGTGAGCTGCCTCCCTTGGCGATTCTCAGCAGTATTATGGAGTTATCTTTTGTTTATTTCCGTCTACTTCTCTCAGACATCAGTACCGTTTGTATCATCTTTTGTAGATTCTATTAGTTTGCCTGTTGACTTGTGACACTAGTTCCTGGCACGCACATAGTAGACTCTTTATTTTAGAACTGTATATATAGGATCATGATCATTGTGGCTGTATTTACTTAAGTTGGTTAATGTTTCAGCTTTTATTTAAATGATCTAAGTTTAAAACTTTGGGAATATGTGGGGTTGGTATGTTAAATAAGGATAATCTCACTAATAAACAACTGTTGGCTTGCCTGACTCCGGTGTTGGGCGCCATCACGACCTGTGTTGGATTTTGGGTCGTGACAATATGTTCTGAATTTCCGTGATTTCTACCCCGTTATGCTCATTAGGGTTTTTGATTTTGCTTCTCCCTGCCTATACTATGTTTATTCCAGAAGTTTGTAGTAGTTTCCTTTAATCAGTGCTATTTTGTTTGAATCCTAATTTCCTGTAATTGAATCCTTAATTTCCTGTAATTGATACCCTTTATTGATTTCCTGTGATTGATGCCCTTTACTGATTTTCGACTTCTAAATTATTTTCTTGCCTTATTTATGTGGTTGACTATACTGCTACTTGATTCTTATGTTATTTCCTTAATTAAAACCTTATGTACCTAGCCTTAATCGCTTACTCTATACCTGTACGGTGTTTGAATTATTTCCTTAGCTATATTTCAGCCATATATGATCTCCTTCCTTATTTGTTACCTGTCTTTTACCGTTTGAAGTTAACTCCCTTAATTGAGGGAGTGCTTGCACTGATTTTTACTCTAATTGATTCTGAATTCCTCAATTACTGAACAATTTTGACTCTTACCTTATTTACCTAGCTTTCAAACTACTATATAGATTGCTCTCTTCTACTTTCATTACGGACACAAACTGATTAGTTCACATATCTCATACACTCAAATGCTCTGTTGCTTTCTTTGTTACTTGCTATTGTTACTAAATTAGCCAGCTGCAAGCCAAGGCTAATTATTACACTCTCCTGTTCTTCACTTTGTGTTTACTCTCTTTACTGGTATGTTCTGATTTTAAATTCGAGCTCCCAAACCAATGTGTTTCCTACTGCTTCAGTTTATCATATTCCTGATCTGTTTCTGTCTGTTGTTTTGCTGTTCGACATGTAACTGACCTATTTACATTATTGCTTCACCCAGCATGTTAGTTATGTCCTACCCCTGTAGGATCATCATGTTTACTTCCCCTGTAGTTTGTCTCAGTGTGACTCTACTCTGTTTCTCAGTGCTTGTCTATTTGTTGTCCAGTTCTGGCATGCACCTATTTTTTGCAAAACTGATTTGTTACTCTAAGTTGTCTGATTCTGTGTTTAACTCTGTTCTCAGCTGTATGTTCTGGAATTCATACTGTGTTGGTACCGTTAGCTATCCCCTAATCCCATAAACCCCTACAACACCTCTATGTTTCTTCTTGTTTTGTGTTCACTGTACATGCCCTATGTGTCCCCAATTCCCAACTTCCCTGTGTGAAAGTCTGTTGTTGAGAAAATGTTGAATCTGAGTGCTATATGGTTGATTTGCTGTTTGTTTGACTACACTGTTCTTGTTCAAAATATTTTACTATTAAACAACTCCTATTTTATAAGACTTCTTCATTCAACTGAATCTTTTCAATACTGTTTTATACCAAAGCATTTTCAAAAAAAAAAATTATGTCAAGCACTTTCACTCTACTCTTAGGTCCTTAAGTTCTGCCCCTCCAGTGTGTGACTACTTTAGGATTCCTGTGAGATCCCTATGAACTCTGATGCACTGGAGCTGGCACTTCCACACTGCACTTACTTAATTCTGGTTATGAAATCTGGGTGTGAGCACTGCCCGGGATCCTTGAGGTCCTTAGGGAACTCTGACACACCCGGACATGAGAAAGGCTATGACTTTGGCATATGAGGCTATGGACAATTTGGTACATTTGGGTCCATTTCAGGCTCCCTATAATTTAAATTCTTCTTTTTCTTTATATATTTATGTAATTTATTCAGCTGGTTTGTAATAATTATTTGTAAACAGATATTGGGGTTGGCTAGTGAAATGGGAAGGGTAGTTATATATTCTATCATTGGGTAGAAATCATGCCTTAGGCTTTTACATTCCCTATATCTGCATTAGAATCCATGCTTAGGACCAACATATTCATTCAGACCACGCCAAACATGCATTAGATATCATGTCCTTAAGGCTTTTCATGTTTACTGCTTCAACACACAACATGTTCTTAAGTTATGCTTATGCCTACCACTTATAAATCTTGTTCCCAGGATAATAAAGTTAATATAAAACAGTTACTCCTGTGCATTCAAAATCATGTTTTCAATCATCCTGTAATTCCTTGTGCATTTAGAAATCATGTTTTAGAAATTCTGTGTATTCTGAAATTATGTCTTAATCATTCTACATTTTATATGTGCATATTAAACACCATGCTCTAGGACTCTGTTGCATTTGCTTAACCACGCCTAGTTTAAACTATTGATTCATGAAAAGGTATAACACAGTCTTACATATGATTATCCTATTTTAGATAAAACCGGTAACAATCCCTGCATTTTCGTAACACCTAGAACAACATGCTTTTAGGTAAAACAACTTCTGAATTGTCTAAAGGTTAACAAGCTTAAAAATCAGTAGGCAAACTGCTTAGGCCCCTGCTTCTGAGTTTATAAAAAAAAAAGCTGCATATTTCTGTGCATGAGTGCTCACTTAGAATCCTGCTTAGGATCCTGTCTAATAAACTGCCTCTTGTTTGTGTTTGAGACGTGCTGATATTGTGCAATGCTTGTGGAGGTAAATTTGGGCCTCATAACTGCTTTCCTGCATTAATATGATTAGTCCTATTTGTTCTTGCATGTCGCTTAGAATTTTATCCTTTCAAGACCTTAGAGGTCTATCTAGAACTACCTATATCTAGAGGTCCTAAATTCCTCCAGGACCACAAGGAAGGGACGGGTAACAACACACATAGAGATCGCTAAATAAACTCTCTTAATAACCGTTAAAGGTTGGGGTAAAGGATAGATATGGATATGATGACCCGTGTGCTAATGCCACGTGTAGCCCCTCACTGAGGAGTGATTACCGGGCATTGCATTGATGTGATCCTATAGGACAAACAATTTAGGAGGTCCCCTATCCCCTACATATGTGTGCTTAGACCATAAATCTTTCAAAACTTTATAACATATGTGTTCTTAGACTGCGAATATTTTCAAACCATTACTTGTCCCCATGTGTATACTTTGACTGCCTATTTGCTACTTGTTTAAATTTACAAAGTTCGTTTGGCCGGGAACCACCATTGTGGACTTTGAGGGGTGCCTAACACCTTCCCCTCGGAGTAATTTCAAGTCCTTACCCAATCTCTGGTTATTCAATTAGTGTTATTGTAACCCTTAATAGGTGCCCTAATGCACCTTAATTCGTTAGGTGGTGACTCTTCAAGTCTTTCACATCCTTTTTCCCAAAAGGAAATGAGTTGTCCCAATAATGTCAAAAACCCTGACTAATCCGAAAGGAGAGGAAAAAGGGGGCGCGACAGCCCTGACCTGACCTCGTCACTACTCGATCGAGGTTAGTCTTGACACTTACTGGGTACCATTGTGATGTACTCACACCCTTTCGTGTGCAGATCCAGGTACCTCTCGTCCGCCTTAGTATTAGTGCAGTCGCAGTAGCCACCGGAGACTTCAAGGTATATCTGCACGCGTCTGCAGACCCTCAGAGTCCCCCTCTAGCTTTTACTCAGTTTCCCTCCTTTACTTCTTAGACTCTTGTATAGCAGACAATTAGGTAGTTTTCGTAGAGCTTGTGACTCGTGATTCCGAATTTTGGGAAGTATTGTGTATAAATTTGTGAACTGTGTTTACTTGTATATGCCGAACGGTATTTTTACCATTACATAGTCATTATTGATGCTTAGTTGTTCTCTTACTTTTCTTTATTTCTGTTATTTCAATATTAATAGGCTTACCTAGTCGTAGCGACTAGGTGTCGTCACGACGTCTTTCAGAGGGGAAAAAATGGGTCGTGACAATAACTTCTAAAAGCTAAGTATTATTTACAAATAATAAATAATTATAACAATTAAAACAAACTCTATGACATATGGGATTCGCGCTCATGCCCCCTGCCATAAAATGACCCCACTGGACCATCGAGCTGACATTACTTGTTGATGCAAGCGGATTCATCTTATCTACATAACCGTTTGTCACTATAATTTCACACATAAAATTAACAAAATTTTTTACCGGAAGGGGTTCAATTGAACCCACTTGATACAACGTGGGTCCACCCCTGAGCCCCATAGGCTCTTTAATTTTTATAGTAGAAGTCATTAAACTCTCATCCGTACAAACGCCTCCTCTAACTTATTGCAACACCAATAATTTTCGAAAGACACCACTATATCCAAGAACTTATTAGGTATGTCATCCATATCCGCAAGTGATTTGTTAGGATCACAAGGTAATCCAAAATTGTAAAGTTAGTTTGCAATATTATCACTGAAAAAAATAATGGCAGACTTTGTCTTCCTTATAATACAAGGAGCGTTAGCCAGTAAATACTACTACTATATTTTAGTTTATTTATAGAATAATGTGTGTATCAAATACCATTAATAGTATCTTTATCTGAAATATTTTCAAAGCAAAGATTCTATGAATTTAATTGAAAATACAAACTATTAGATATTTTTAATAGACCAGATACATTAAGTAGTTATTCAATTAAGACTAATGGGCAAAACTATGAAAATAAAAATGAATAAAAGAGTTTCATGAATTCAGTTGGGACTAAAAAAATATTTTGCAAGTTTCCAAAAATATTTTATATGTTACATCGTATTTTATGTTTTCAAAAATATTTTTAAATATTTTGCCATTATTAATTTATACTCACTTGTTTAATGAATTTTACAAAGCACCTTTTTGAATTAGAAGAAGAATACCGTTCCCCATAATTTAATGACAAACACAAAATCTACAAGCTTAATATGTTCCTCAAAGTTTCGAGATTGTTAGGTCCGAACTTTCACCAACAAACCAATATTAGCTTTAAAAAAAGAATATTTGCTTGTGGTAAGTTTATTTTATACAAGTTTGTCACTTGTGCAAGGAGACAAAACGGAAAACAAGAGATTTACAAAGAAAGATTATTTTGATGAAGAGCCGGACAAATATGGAAAAGAAGCTATTATGAAATCACCATAGAAGGAAAAGGTTTTGAGATACCATAGAAAGAAAAGTCTTTCAAAACGGAAGGAATATTTTATGCAAGTTTTTAAGCAAGGAAACATGGTTGTTCATTGGATATTTGGAAGGCATCGCTAGAAGGATGTATTGAATTATAAAAGAAAAAGGATCAAGGAAGATATAGCATTGCCTACTCTCATAAGGAAAGAATATTATGTGGCATGAGTAAAACCTCCATAAATCATGCAAAGTTCAAATATTATGGGAAGTGATAATATTTCTGTAAGTTATGGAAGATCTAAATTCCTCCGGTAGTCACGAAGACGTCCAAGTTCAAAAGTTTTTTTATTAAGACTTCTGGGGAATCAAAAATGATGATTCATGTGGATTTCAAATCTTGTTTGAAAATATGAAACTACTAAGGAAGATGATTTCAGAAGATTGAGCCAATAATAGAAGAACCAGTATCATGAATCAAGAGGAAGGAAGTGTCTAAGTTCGAAGACAACCAGATTCAAGGTTCTGCATCAAGGATCAAAATATAAGAAAAGTCAATATTCAAGGAAGATCTATTTGGATTCAAGAAAGAATCTCAACTATTTTTGGAGATCTCATCAGCAATCTCCAAAAATACAATTCTTTTGGGTTGCACAAAAACTTTTCTACAAAGTCTAATATAAGAGCACTCAAAACTTATGTGGTTGGATATGAGAATCCAAAAGGAAAACAACATCAATCAAGTGCTATTTGTTCAAACGGCTAGTTCCAGACAGTTGCTATAAATACCAGAATGCTTCAGTGAAGAAGTACCAGCTTCGCAGACAACTTTTCTATTCTTTCTACACCTTAGTCAAGCACTGTATTATTAAGTTTACAAGTGTTATAAAATATAGGGAGAAATGGAAAAATATTGAGAGGTTGTGTCATTGTTCGTTTCTTTGGTGAGCGAGTGAAAACCAAAGTGACGTTGTTGATGAGCAATTGAAAACCAACCTTTTATCGTTTGTTGGGAGCGAGTGAAAATCAACCCTCGTACGTTGTCGGTGAATGTTGAAAATCACACAAGTTGTACTCAACTCATATTACAAATAGATCAAGAGATAACATCCTTGCAACCCAAGGAGACTGTAGTAGGATACCACTTTAGTTCCGAACCAGAATAAAATTCCTGGTGCCATTTACTTTATTGCTTTCATATTTATTATAAGCAATTAGTATTTGTTGAAATTAGTATTTGATTGAATCGAAGTACTAACAGTATTGTGCAGGATGTCTCTGTATCAGTCGACTAAGCCTATACCGCAGTCGACCAATTTTTTAAAAAGGCTACAATTCACCCCTCCATTATACTTTCGGAGTTGTTACAAAGAAATTAAATACAAACATAGTTTTGTAAACCACAAGGGAGAATAATATACGAAGAGAAACACAAGGGAGGTTACGAAAATTAATCTATTTCATTTAATATATTAAGCTAGATAGCTATTTTGGAGTGTCAAGTCATATTTCCGGTACAAAATATAAAAACTCAAGTGATATCCACGTTTTAGTTAACTTGGCCAAAGTTGGATGATTTTATATGACAAAAAGTAGAAAAGTGATTTTTGTGTTTACAAACTCAAAGTTGAATAACATATATGTGACTGAAAATTGAAAAGTAACTTTTGTGTTACAAACTCAAAGTTGAATGACCACGATGAAATTTACTCCAAAATTATGGTATAATTTATCTCATATACAAAGTAGGATTGCCATCCAAGTTATAGTCCTGATTATAATCTCAAATATGAATCCTGAAATATTACCCAAAATTGTCACGACCCAAACTTCCTCGGAAACACATTGTGACGGCACCTAATCTCTACGACTAGGTAAGCCTAACAATTTATAAAAAAATATTAATAATGGAAGAAAAGATTAACATCTAATTGCAATAGATTCTGGATACTAATAAAGATGTCGCTCGGCATATACAATAACCAAAACATTAGCGTACACAACTTTCCGAAAACCCGGAACATCACGAGTCACAAGCTACAGAAAGGAAATAGTATCTCTATACACCAAAGTCGAATAAAAGAAAGCTAAAGAAAGTGTTTGACACACTGAAGAATAGAAGGGGACTCTGAGGTCTGCGGACACGGCAGATATACCTTGAAATCTCCAAAGCTGCCTCAAACTCAGAGATAGTGCAGCAGATAAGGAGCACCTGAATCTGCACACCAAAACATGTGCAGAGTAGCATGAGTACACCACAATTGGTACCCAGTAAGTGCCAAGCCTAACCTTGGTCGAGTAGTGACAAGGTCAGGTTAGGCCCACTGGTATATAATAAATAAAGCAGGAAAATTAAACAGTATAATAAAAGAATAGAGTTCAACAAAGGAAAGCACATTGAAATAACAGTATAACATGCAGAAATAAACAACATGGGATCTCCCGACATAGCGTCTCGTAGTCCCAAAAGTAAATATGCACGGAGAACTCCCGAGGTACCACCTCGTAGTCTCAAAAGAAAATGTGCAGGGAGAACTCCCGAGGTACCGCCTCGTAGTCTCAAAAGTAAATGTGCAGGGGGATCTCCGGGGATACCGTCCCGTAGTCCCAAAAGTAAATGTGCAGGGGGATCTCCCGGAATATCATCCCGGAGTCCCAAAAATAAATACACAGCGCAGACAATTACAGATGATAGGTACATCAAGAGAATCTACAGTTTAGACTAAGTACAAGTCGTGAAAAGAAGCAGGAATTCACTAAGCATGCTGCAAGGAGTTCAATTAAGCAATTAAGACACGTAGACATGTAATTCTAGGCTAACAGGGTAACTACACATACTAGTATACTCAATTAAGGTTAAAATAGGTAATTACTCAGTAAACATCATGTTTATGCAACAAATATCCCGTGTACGCCCTCTTCACCTGGCGTACACGGTGCTCACATATCAATATCAGTACCAAATCCTAAGGGAAATTCTCCCACACAAGGTTAGGCAAGCCACTTACCTCGAACCAAGCTAAATCAATCGATAACAATGCTCTTCCCATGAATGTCTGACTCTGAATGGCCCAAATCTAGCCAAAATCAATTACATACCATAAATATAGCTATATGAAGCTAATCTAGTCAATGAAATCTAAGCTAAAGCGAGAAATTAGGAAATCGTCCCAAAAAGCCTCCACGGGCCCACATCTCGGAATTGGGTAAAAGTCACAAAATATGAACACCCATTCACTCACGAGTCTAACCATACAAGAATTACTCGGATTTGACCTCAAATCACATTCTAAAGCTGGAAATTTTAGTCTATGAAGTTTCTACCATGTCCCCCCAAATTTCAAACTCAAATCCCTAATTAGATGATGAAAATAGAAATTGATTCATGAAATATATCCCAATATGAGTAAGAATCACTTACCCCAACAATCTTCAAAAATTGCCTCACACCAAGCTCTCAATGTCCCAAAATCGAAATGGGAATCAAACCCTCGAAATCCTATTTTCTGCCCAGAAATCTCGCTTCTTCGACCCTCTAAACGCACCTGCGGAAATTCCATCGTAGGTGCGGACTTAACTTAAGTACCCTGGGTCCGCATATGCGAGAGGAGGTCTGCACCTGCGGATCCGCTCCTACGGCAAAGGGAGTTACACCTGCGACCCAAAGCACACGTGTGCACTGACCAACCGTAGAAGCGAGGCCGCTTCTGCGCACTTACCTCTGCACCTGCGAACGCATCTTGTGCTGCCAAATTCTGCATCTGTGCCTCTTTATCCGCACTTGTGAGTCCTCAGCTGTGGTTCCCCTTCCGCAAGTGCTAAACACACGAAACCATCAATCTACAACACATGCCTAAGTCCAAATTTCATTCCGTTAACCATCCGAAACAAACCCGAGGCCCTCGGGACCTCAACCAAACATACCAACAAAGTCATAAAACACCATACAAACTTAGTCGAGCCCGTGAATCACATCAAACAACGCTAAAAATACAAATCGCCCTCTAATTCAAAGTTAATGAACTTGAAATTTCCATTTTCTACGACTGTTGTCGAAACCTATCAAACCACGTCCGATTGACCCCAAATTTTGCACACAAATCATATTCAACCTTACGGACCTACTCCAACTTCCGGAATCAAAATCTGATCCCGATATCAAAAAGTCCACTACCGGTCAAAATCTCCGAAATTTTGACTTTCGCCATTTCAAGCCTAAATGAGCTACAGACCTCTAAAACACAATCCGAATACGCCCCTAAGTCCAAAATCACTCAACACAGCTAAGGAACCAACAAAAATCCATTCTTGAGTCGTCTCCATGCAGTTCCGACTACAGTCAAAATCCTAAGACTGAAGCTTCCATCTAGGGACTAAGTGTCCCAAAACACTCCGAAACCACAACTAACATCTCCCGAAAAGACACATAAGCAGAAAATGACACGGGGAAAATAGTAAACAATAGATCGGGGCTATAACTCTCAAAACGACCCGCCGGGTCGTTACATCCTCCCCCTCTTTAAAAAATCGTTCTTCCTTGAACGAGTATCGAGACATACCTGAAGCAGTGAAAAGATGATGATAATGATTGCACATATCCTGCTCGGTCTCCCATTTTACCTCCTCGACCGGCTGACCCCTCCACTGAACTTTCACGAAAGCAATGTTCTTGACCTTAGCTTTCTGACCTGCCTGTCAAAAATAGCCACTGGCTCCTCAACATAATATATATCCTTGTCCAACTAGACTAAGTTGAAATCCAACACATGAGATGGATCACTGTGATACTTCCGGAGCATAGAAACGTGGAACACCGGGTGAACTCCTACTAGACTGGGAGGTAAGGCAATCTCATAAGCAACCTCCCCAACTCGCCGCAACACCTCAAAGGGGACAATGAACCTTGTACTTAGCTTGCCTTTCTTCCCAAACCTCCTAACGCCCTTCATAGGTGATACCCGGAGCAAGACCCGATCTCCAACCATGAACGCAACGTCATGAATCTTCCGGTCCGCATAACTCTTATTTATGGACTAGGCTGTGTGAAGTCGATCCTGAATTACCTTGACCTTATCCAGGGCATCCTGGACCAAGTCTGTACCCAATAATCTAGCCTCACCTGGCTTGAACCAACCCACTCAGGACCGACACCGTCTACCATACAAAGCTTCATACGGTGCCATCTAGATGCTCGACTGATAACTATTGTTGTAAGAAAACTTTGAAAGTGATAGGAAACTGATCCCACGACCCTCAAAACTCCATCCCTCATGCATGAAGCATATCCGCTATTATCTAAATATTATGCTCGGACTGTCCATCCGTCTGAGGGTGAAATGTTGTGCTCAGCTCCACTCGAGTACCCAACTCATGCTGTACGACCCTCCAGAACCGTAATGTAAATTGCGTACCCCAATCAGAGATGATAGATACTGGTACACCATGAAACCTGATGATCTCGCGGATGTAGATTCGAGCCAGTTGCTCAAACGAATAGGTTGTAGCGACTCGACCGGTTGTTTTGGCTCTAAAGCATCGTTTGGCGGTCTCAGACCATGAGCAGCTTCACTTCAAGTATTATGACTTATACGCACGGTCAGAATTGAAATTCGGGAAGTTCGGAGTGGATTTGGAAAGAGAATTCTCATTTTGGAAGATTTAAGTTGGAAGAATCTGACTAAGGGTTGATTTTGAGTAAATGACCTCGGAATCGGGATTTAAAGAGCCCAACAGGTTCGTATGATGATTTTGGACTTGGACGTACGTCCGAATCGGGTTTTGGATGGCACGAGAGCGTTTCCACGACTATTATGGAAGGTTGGCATTTTGAAACAATTTTATAAATTTGGTTTAAAGCGCATTTCAATGTTATATAGATATCTGTTTGGGATTCCGAGTTAGGTAATAGCTCCGTATGGTGATCCTGGTATTGGGAGCGCGTCCGGAAGTGGATTTGGAGGCACGTAGGTCATTTTGAGGTCATTTGGCGAAAGTTGGAAATTTGATGGTTTTTGAGGAGTTTGACTGGAAATGGACTTTTTTATATCGAGGTCGGATTCCGATTCCGATTCCGGAAGTTGGAGCACGTTCGTAATGTTTAATGTGACTTGTGTACAAAATTTGAGGTCAATAGGACGTGATTTGATAGGATTTGGCATCAAATGTAGAAGTTTGAAGTTCTAAAGTTCATTAAGCTTGAATTGGGGTGCGATTCAGGATTTTGATGTGAGTTGAGGCCTCGAGCGAGTTTGTATCATGTTTTGGGACATGTTGGTATAATTGGTTAAGGTCCTAGGGCCTCAGGTGAATTTCAGAAGGTTAACGGAATGGATTTTGGACAGGGAGTTGCTTGAATGTTCTATTGCAGAAGTTGTTCGCCAGAAATTTCTGATGCGTGGAGCCGACTTTGGAAGCTTGTATCTCGCAATCTATGGGGAATCTAAAAAATTTCAAAACATGAAAGTTGTGGCCCTTTGGTTCTAATTTCTAGAAAGTTAAACCACTCATCATTTGGACATTTGTATAGAAAGTGATGATCGATTGAATGAAGGCTGGTAAAACAGTATTTGGATTTGAAAATTTTGAGACAAATTGCATCTCACGTATGCGACTTACCTGGACAGAATATATATGTCCGGAGTCCGACATTTTTGTTCAATTTTAGAGTTTTAGACCTCGATTTTGGGCGATTTCAGAGGCATTTTTCACGAGTCTAAGTTGGGTAAGTATTCTTTATCCAAAATTGATTATATTTCGTGAATTCCATACTCATTTACATCATGAATCCATGAATTTATGGAAGAAAAAGAAGATTTTTATCAAATCTTCCAAAAACAAAAAATTGAGATTTGAAAGCCAATGTGATGTCAAAATTCAATAATTTTTGTATGGTTGAACTCGTAACAGAACGAATGTTCAAATTTATTGAGTTTTTCCTGGATTCGAGACGTGGGTCCCACTGTCAATTTCTTTTATGAATTTCGGATTTTAATCTGAAAAATTAGTAAATTCATATGGAATTAAATCCTACAATTTGTATTGTGTATATTAGATTGTTTGTGACTAGATTTGAGGCTTTCAAACACGAATTCGCGAAGCAAAGGTTTATTGAAATCTTGAATTTGATTGCGGAGCGAGGTAAGTCTGTTTTCTAACCTTGTAAGAGGGGGCATTAACCTTATAGGTGAACTAAATAAATATATGCTTCTATTTGTGGGGGCTACGTACGCACGAGGTGACGAGAGTCCGTACGTAGTGACTAGCTATGCCTATGTCCAGGTAGTTTTAGGTTTACACCATGCCTTGTTGATATTGTTATTTGACTTATGTTTATTATTTGCCTTGAGAAGAAGAGAGATTGAGTTTCCTTATTAATTGCCTTGAAAAGAGTAGGAATGGAGGAATTTGAGCAAGTCTAGTAGAGTCATGTTGATCGCTATGGATACGTCTGTACTTATCTTCGACAGGCTATAGGGCTGTTAGGAACACTTCCCTTCTTGATTCCTCATCGAGCCATTTGATTCCTTTGAGGCTTATGCCTTCATTTCCTTCCTATACAATCTTACGCGGTGTGAAGCGCTTGTTACAAATTGGGAATCAAGGAATTTAAATGGTACTACAGATATGGTGCAGGATGTTTCTCCCTGCGTATTTGCTTTGGGATATTGTCGTCGCCTTGTGGAAGGCCGTTATGTCGTTTAAGCTCAGTATCAGTATTACCTAAGGCTTTGAGATTTGGCATTGATTGTTATGATGATTCGTGCGTTGCTATCACACATTGTTGTTGTAATGATAGGATGCTTGTCTATGCGTCGAGGCAGTGAATGATTTGGAAGGAGGTTTACTAAGTGCATGATTAAGAGATTTGTTATTTTATTTCCGGTAGAGGAAAGGAAATCGGACTATAAATGTTCAGGTTTGAACGCGTTAAGATTCACCAGTGTCATGGTCTTCATCAATTTTCCTTCGGGGTAAAGTAGTGTGAGATGGTGCCGGAGAAGTGGTTATCAGAGATAGCGGAGTGTAGAAAATTCATAATTTAAATGGGTATTTATAATGTTCATGGCTCGAGGAATATGATCTTCGAAGGGGTTTAAAGTTGGTAGCCCTCTATTGGTTCAAGTGCTACAGAGATGGATTTTGACTTAAGGCAACAACTGGGCAGCGAAGGATGAGGAAGGACATGAGGGAGGTGTCTTGCGGTGGATAAACTTCTAGAAGGTAGGGTATGAGAAATAGGAGTCGAGTAGTTGCTTAAAGCAGTGGTTTTGACCAACGTGGGAGAGTGGAAGAGTAGCATATAGCTTCTGTGGTAGGATGACTACACGCCTTGAGAAAAGTTTAGAGTGATTTGGGATTCACGGTGGACAGTGGCTAGGTCTACGGACTAATTTGGAATATTGACTACTATACTGAGAATGATTGGATGTGACAAGAGGGAGTTGCTTAATATGAAGAGAGATGCAACATGAATTTCGAGTGGAATGTGTCGTCGCACCTTTAGTTGATGTCAATGGGGAGTGGACGGACTTGTACAACAGGTGAATGAGCATGGGCTCAGGTTGGTTTATTGGTTTTGCAGTAATTATACTTGGTGCAACATTGTTGGAAGATGTCAGCATGGACTTTCCACAGGTGGGTTACCTCCAGTGATAAAGTCAACGGTTGAGTGGTGTTGACGAAGCTTCTGCGAAGAATTCTACTAGCTATCCGGTAAGAGGTCAAACATGTGAATGTGGCTAGTGATTCAGAGCGTTCATGAAATGGTTAACAGGGAGATTTTGAGGAATTTGGCGGGTTGGTTGCACGAGGTCATGTCAGTGAGGAAGAATGAATCTTAGTAGGTTCCAGGGTTATGTAATGGTAGCTTCAAGCTAAGTGGGAGAGCCCACCACCTACGATTGGATTGCATGGTTGTTTACTTGTGAGATTTCTGGTTATCGGCATATTGGTGGGTTATTACGACTAAGGAAAGAGAACATTAGTGGTAATTTGAGCAAATGATTTGAGGAATGTGTGCTATAATTGGCCATATCGATTCATGTTCAGGCTTTGGGAAGACTCGGGATTTATGCTTCGTGTAGAGGTGAGTTACAAGGAAGGTGATTCAGCCGAGTGCTTCTTTAAGATGGTGTTCATGTGCTAGCATAGCCTTGGAGTTGATTATATTCAGGACCAAGCCAGAGTGGGTGACTCTCAAAAACAGTCCTAGTGGATTCAAAGGTTAAAGTGTGGCGCCTGCGAATTTCGAGTCCGTAGTATGGTTAAGTACCGAGCTTTTGCAGCGGATTGTGAAAAGGGGGCTTGGAGTTTTCGATGTTATCTTCGATATGCGGTGTAGCATTTGGAGGAATGAGAGAAAATAACTTCGGATTCATAGAGGAATTATCAGAATGTGTGTACCAGTTGAAGATGCGAATATGCGCACAAGGAGGGTTTGAGATGGTTCGTGGGCTACAACGTGGTCTCGTGAAGTAAGGTCACTTAGGAGGAGCACGAATTTGGTTTTGTTATGTTTTGAATGGAGCTATTTGTCACGACCCAAAATCCATTAAGGTCGTGATGGCGCCGGACCCCACTGTCAGGCAAACCAAAACTTAATAATTAATAAAATCTTTATTTTAAAAATTCCTGAAGTCGTTCCTTTTTCGTTTTTCTTAAATGATAATTAGCGAGTTTCCACTAAGTAAACAATAATATCTTTAGCAAATTTAAATAGTGAATAAATGGGGTGTCACAAGTGCATGAGCAAATTTTCTAGGAATTATACATGTATTACAATACTTGTCCGGAATACAAACTAGACAAAGAATTTCAAATAAAATACAATGCATCTGAGGAAGACTCTGCCGGCTGCGGGTCGTATCCGGATGGTGCAGCTCGTCTAAGTCTCCAAGTCAGCCACATCACTGCGTCAAGTAGGTCCACTAGCTATGAACGTACCTGTGCAATAAAAATACACAACAAGCGTAGCATGATTACGAAAACAACATGTACTCAGTAAGTATCCCGCATAACCTTGAAGAGGTAGTGACGAGAGGTCGAATTTGACACTTGATAGAGGTCGATTTAATAAAATCAAGGGCGACACTAAGCATATGTATCATAGGCAATTTAATAAGTAGTGACAATAAACAACAACTTCTTTCACATTTAAATCCTTCGATCTTCGTCATTTCAGTTGAAGATTTATAATTCCCAGGCCAGTAAACAGGTATAAATCTCAGAAAGTACGCAGCAATTATCATGAGCAAGAAATGCCGAGGGTCGAACGGCGCGGACCAACAATAATAAAATGTGCACTGCCGAAGAGTCGAACGGCTCGAACCATAGATACATCTATTACTCCGCTCGCGAATCGATCATGCGACGCGGTCATATATAAATAATAGAGTTACCCTGCTTGCGAATCATACATGCGACTCAGGTACTCATAAATACAGATATTCACACAATAAATTCACATTTTATCAGGAAAACAGTTACTCAAGGAAGTGATAAAATTCTCTTTTTAATGGACTCGAAGATAGTATTTAACTCTTTTATGAAAATTCATTTGCCAAGTTCTATAAGGTTTAAATAATATAAATTTATTAGTAAGGTTACAAGTACGGCAAATAAAACATGTGTTATCAGGAAAACAATTATCCCAGGAAAAATTAATTCTCTTTCTAGATGATTAAGGAAAAATAAACCTCAATCTTATTAGGTATTCAGTTACTAATTCGATAATATTAACAATCTAATTTCACTAGCAAAATTACAAGTACCACAAGTTAAGCATGCTAGTGGGTCCTAAACTACCCAGACACAGGCATGATAGTAGCTACGCACGGACTCCCGTCACCTCGTGTGTACATAGTCCCCACAAATAGTAGCACTTATTCAGTTAGTTCACCTATGGGGACAATTCCTCCTCACAAGGTTAGAAAGGAGACTTACCTCGCTCTGAAGATTCATAACCGGCCTCCAAGCCCTTCCGATGACCCAAATCAATGCACAATTCCCCAAAACTAGTCAAATAACGGGCAAACCAATGAAAATATACTCTAACACTTGTAACAATTCAAATTATATAATTTCCCATCTCCGCTCGAAAAGTTGACCAAATTGCCCTCGGGCCAATGTGCCCGGATTCCGAAATTTCTCGAAGATAAACTCTACCTATAGCCTTATTAACTAAAATATATAATTTACTCCAATTTCATGCTCAAATTCGTGGTCAAAGTCCAAAAATACACATTCTAGGTCTTTCTTCAAAATCCCAAATTTCTACTAATTTCCATGACCAAATCTATATACAAAATCTTGTATTTAACTTGCAATGAGTAGAAACAACTTACCTTGTCATAGATGATGAAAATCCCCACTTGAAGCTCTCCAAAATCGTCCAAGACAAATGAAAAATGGGAGAAAATGAGCCAAATCCCGTCTTAAAATACACACTGCCCAGACCCGACCTCCGCACCTGCGGCCTCCAGCCTCGCACTTGCGCGCCCTCAGGTGCGCCCATGCACCCGCACCTGCGGCTTCCTCCTCTGCAGTCGGGCTCCGCACCTGCACTCCCTCTTCCGCATCTGCACTTTAGCAGGTGCGAAAATAACCTCGCACTTGCGCCCCCCAGCCAAGCCGGCCAAAATCCGCATCTGCGACGCCAATCCCGCAGTTGTGGCCCTTGTTGCACAAGTGCTGTCACACCAGACACCAGCAGCCTTAGCCTTTCCCTACTTCCAAATTTGATCCAATAACCACCCGGAATCCACCCGGGACCCCGTCCAATCCCACCAAACAGTTCCAAAACATAATGCGGACCTGCTCGAGGTCTCAAGTCACATCAAATAACATCGAAACAATGGAGCGCAACTCAATTCAATCCTTACGAACTTTGAAATCTTCAACTTCTACATTCGATGCCGAAACCTATGAAATCACGTCTGATTGAACCCAAATTTTTCACACAAGTCACATTCAACATTTCAGACCTGCTCCAACTTTTGGAATCGGAATCCGACCCTGATATCAAAATTTCCGCTTCCAGTCGGACTTCTTAAAAACCTTCAAATTTCTAACCTTAGCCAAATGATTCCAAAATGACCTGCAAACCTCTGAATTCACTTCCGATCGCGCTCCTAACACCAGAATCACCTTATGGAGAAATTCCTAGACTCGAAATCCCAAACGGACATCAATAACGCTGAAATGCACTTCAATCCAGACTTATGAACTTTCTTCTAAAATACGAACTTTCACAATATGCGCCGAAACGCTCTCGGACCATCCAAAACCCGTTCCGAACATATGCCTAAGTCCGAAATCATCATACGAACCTGCTGGAACCTTCATATCCTGATTCTGAGGTCGTTTACTCAAAAATCCAATCTTAGTCAATTCTTCCAATTGAAGGCTTCCGAAATGAGAACTTTCTTTCCAATTCGACTCTGAACTTCCCGAAATTCAGATCCGACCACGCCTACAAGTCATAATACCTATAATGAAGCTGCTCATGGCCTTAAACCGCCAAACGACGCTCTAGAGCTCAAAATGACCGGTCGGATTGTTACATTCTCTCCCACTTAAACAGACGTTCGTCCTTGAACGTGCTAAGAACTGCTCTGGAGTTATCTGGAATCACCATTAACACTTCATGCACCTACCTGTGCTGCCATCACTCAGCTGAGCGCATTAGCTTGATCAAATCCGAAGATATCCTCCTTTATCCATACCATAAGCTCAAAACTCAGTTCCAACTCCCAAAATTCTCTGTCAGGCCTGTTTCCAATACATGAACACCGAATCAATCGCTACACGAGGTACTAGAACATGATTTCATGCCTTAGCTGAATTAGCACCATACACCGCATAATTCATCATTTAACCATAATGACATTCCTTAATCTTAATAGCCAAAATTCCACGAATCTGATGCTCCCAGTGCACCTCATGACATATATATAGGTCTTGCTATAACGCTTACGATACCACCACAACAGAGGAGGTGTGTAGAAATTTACAACCAACTGCAGAGTTAACCAATCATTGAATCTCTCCTCTCGACTAGAATCATCACCTCATTACGAACCAACTAATGGTATTTGTCCTTTAATATACTTCACACAATCCTATCGCACTAATCCCTGGTCCAATAATCTCGTCTCACCCAGTATGAACTGCTCATACAACAAGTCACCCCAGACATGACCAACAGTCTCACATGATGCCACAATGCGCCAATAGGCCACAACTCGAACACAATACATAAGGAAATGACTCAGGAAGGGACTACTCGACCCCCGCAACTAATATGAACTTTCCTTAGAAAATAGAAAGTAAAACACAAGAAAAATAAATACAGGGGAATGTACTCAACATCACCATGTTGCGGCGCG
The DNA here is from genome assembly GCA_005239525.1 of Nicotiana knightiana. Taxonomy (NCBI): domain Eukaryota; kingdom Viridiplantae; phylum Streptophyta; class Magnoliopsida; order Solanales; family Solanaceae; genus Nicotiana; species Nicotiana knightiana. The sequence continues at coordinate 15,489 of ML395527.1, read as the reverse complement.
CAGCCCGATCCAAATAACATAACCGTGGCGGCGTGCCACCTGATCCACCCATAAAATTCATGTAAGGAGATACACACCGAGCTAAATTGTTCATTACCACAAAATATCGAATATTGGTCACAAGCACGCTAAGTGCATAATACCATCATGGGGAGACTGATAGATCCATACGCTACAAAACCCAAGAACAGCTGAGGTGCGATATATATACTCTGAATCTCAAGAGCTGTCCTGCTCCCATAACATCATCACTACGCGGAATCTCAACACATAAGAAACTATCAAGCCGTTTCACAACTCACACGGCACAATCATAATATTACATGAAATGGACGAGGATGGAACAACATCTAATGTTCTAATACCTCTCCATGAGAAGCGCTATACTGAAATGAACACACCTGACTCTTATGGAGCCCATAATTATATTTAAATCCATTCACAACCTTCAAGCCGATTCCGCTCGCACCGAGCCAGGCTAATAGCCTTACCTGGGTCCATAATAACCCACATTTCCTCATAAAACGTAAGAACAACCATCACCGCTAGAGCAAAACCCCTACATCCGCAACCAAATGAACCGAGCGCCCTCCAGGCATAAACTCTCAAATAAACAATATTATACTTCTTTATACTTGGTCTGAATCTTCAATCAATCAAGTGACTACATGTCACACTCATACGATCTTCGCGAATAATACACTTCCACGACCTCATGCACCAGATAACAAGTCTGCACACCCATAACACCGGCCACACAACTGCTGTAAAGCCTACCAAGAAATCTGCAACCAGAACACAATGGCTCTTACACAACCACCGATCTCAGGTGATGCTGAAGACAATACCAACTTACTCTAAACATACAAATCCCTTTCCTTTATCCTCCGAGTTCGTGACATCCTTGCCAACACCGAACTGCTACCTTGATCCTCGCTTCCAAATTTCATACCGTTCACTACACCTAACATGCCAATATGCAATCGCACAGGAATCTTGTCATAACTCCTGAACCACTAATAGGGTAAACACTTTATCACATTGAAACCTTTTACTTACTCAATTCAAGAGAACCATAACAACACAGGAGTGACTTCTCATAATCACAAAACATGCAAATCCTCAAGTAATAGTCTATACCACCATAATCCTTCCGGAATCCGCCTACACATGACAGACCATAATACTTGAATGCTTCCAAATAAAATCAATTACGGCGGCCATCAAGCACTCACACACCATCATAAATCACATGCATAAGTAATCATGCTGAAAGGACTAACTACTGCCGCCACTGCGCCAATTCCACCATGGCTGACCATCTAACTTTTCCAAATTTCCATTACTCGCGTCTTTCTCATACTCCACTTCTGCAGGACATAACTGATTCACCTGTATACCTCCAACTGAAACTGATACGACAATTAGTCGCGCACTCAGCATATCAACATCAGACTTCCCCCACTTTGCTCAAGCCATATATCAAGATGAACAATAAGTCACAATGCCCATACGCTAACACCGCCGCAATACCGCAGTGAGATTCAATTAAACCTTTCATAAGCTCATATAACACGACCTATCTTATACCTTAATCCAATTCGCACTCACCTTAGGGATGATGATAACTCCAAATCAACACATAGAAACTCAATTCACACTCACTTCGAGTGATTCCATTCCACGAGACTACTTTGTCTCCAAGCCGAGGAACCATTTCATGCTCTCCTTGCACGCATATTCACATCTTCGACTGACATACCCATTCTGATAACCCTTCTATGAACCCAAATGCTACTCTGCACGCCGAAGATAACGGAGAACACTCCAACCATTTTTTCTTGCCCATAATTTCGCTGCACAAGCTCGATTCTTAATCATACTGTGGGCTTGAAATCCTTAGACACCACATTCTGACCTTCGAATTTACTAGGACCGCTATTGAGAGTCACCCACTCTAGCTTGGTCCCGAATATAATAAACTCCATGGCTTCGCTGGTACCTGAACACCCATCTCAATGAAGCACGAGACTGAGTCACTACCCTTATAAATCGCCTATGAATTAAGCATAAATTCTGAATCTTCCAAAGCCTAACCCTGGTCTAATAGGACCAACTTTTGCACACATTTATCAAATCCCATGCGCAATTACCATTTTACTCCTTTCCCCTTAGCTGTAATAACTTGCCAATACGCCGGTAATCTGCAACCCCATGAGAAGATAATCTTGCAACCCCAATTCAGGCGGTTGAACTCTCCCACTTAGCCTGAAGTTACTCCTTGCACCACTCTGGACCCCACCAAAATTCTTTCTTCATTGCTGACATGATCTTGCCCAACCAACCCGTCAAATTATTCTAAATTCTCCTGTTAGCATTCCATGAACACTCAAATTCTCTAGCATCATTCACACATTCGGCCTCCTACCGAAGAGCCACTAGAATTCCTCGCAGAAACTTGCCAACCACACAACCGCTAACCTGCTCACAGGAGATAACCCACCTGTGGAAGTTACATGCCGACATCCTCCCACGTTTTTGCACGGGGAACAATTACTAAGACCTCAATATCCCATCCTAGGACCATTCCCATTCACCAACTGCACCGGTCCGTCCGCTCCTCATGGACATCTACTAAATGCGCAACAATATCTTCAAATCCACAGCTATGATGCATCCTCTCCCACTTTAGTTAACTCACTCCTTTAGACAACTACCTGACTTCTGTTTCTTACACCTGGCCTTTTAGAAATTTATCCGCCACCTGACACTTTTCAAATGTCCTTCCATCCCTTACTGCCAGCTGTTGCCTTAGGCCAATAACTATCTTTGTAGCACTTAAACCAGCAGATCACCACAACTTCAAATCTTTTCGAAGATCATATTTCTTGAGCCGCCCGCATTAGAAATACATATTCAGTCCTGAACCACCGCACACCACGATCTCTGATAACCGCTTCTTCAATATTACTTCACAACACTCTGACCCAATGCAACCGAAGAAATTATAACGCCGGCGAACTTAACATATTCTATCCGATCAAAGACAACGACACCACATCACAGATGAAAGTTCCACCTTACTTGAAAACACTATGTCTTATTACTTTATCAACCCAAACTTGAACATTTATAGTTCAATTGCCTTTCCTCCGCCGGAAATCAACTACCAAAACCTCGGAATCACGCTCTGGGAAGACCTCCTCTCAAGTCATTCACTGCCCCGACCTGTGGGAAAGCATCCCACCATCACATCAACACCACACGATAATCAATCATAAACATCATAACCACCTGAGCATAGCCTCAGAGCTCTCCGAAATACAATTACTGAGCTGAAACAACATAATATCCTTCCGTAGAGCAACAACAGTAGCCTCAACCAACTACGCATGGAAAAACGTCACGCACCATATCTGTATTACCATTACCATTCCTTAAATTCTCGATTTATAGCAAGCGCTTCGCGACGCGTAAGATGGAATAGGAAGAAACGTAGGCATAAGCCTTAAAGGGAATCAAACCGCATGATGAGGAATCAAGAAGGGAAGTAATCCTAACAGCCCTGTAGCCTCTCGAAGATAAGTACAGACGTCTCCGTACCGATCCGCAAGACTCTACTAGACTTGCTCATGACTCGTGAAACCTAAGGGAACCTAGTGCTCTGATACCAAGTTGTCACGACCCAAAATCCATTAAGGTCGTGATGGCGCCGGACCCCACTTTCAGGCAAGCCAACACTTAATAATTAATAAAATCTTTATTTTAAAAATTCCTGAAGTCATTCCTTTTTCGTTTTTCTTAAATGATAATTAGCGAGTTTCCACTGAGTAAACAATAATATCTTTAGCAAATTTAAATAGTGAATAAATGAAATAGTTATCCCAGAACCCGGTGTCACAAGTGCATGAGCAAATTTTCTAGGAATTATACATGTATTACAATACTTGTCCGGAATACAAACTAGACAAGGAATTTTAAATAAAATACAATACATCTGAGGAAGACTCTGCCGGCTGCGGGTCGTCTTCGGATGGTGCAGCTCGTCTAAGTCTCCAAGTTAGCCACATCACTACATCAAGCAGGGCCACTAGCTATGAACGTACATGTGCAATAAAAATACACAACAAGCGTAGCATGAGGACGAAAATAACGTGTACTCAGTAAGTATCCCGCCTAACCTCAAAGAGGTAGTGACGAGAGGTCGAATTTGACACTTGATAGAGGTCGATTTAATAAAATCAAGGGCGACACTAAGCATAGTTATCATAGGCAATTTAATAAGTAGTGACAGGAAACAACAACTTCTTTCACATTTAAATCCTTAGATCTTCGTCATTTCAGTTGAAAATTTATAATTCCCAGGCTAGTAAACAGGTATAAATCATAGAAAGTACACACCAATTATCATGCGCAAGAGATACCTAGGGTAGAACGGCGCGAACCAACAATAATAAAATGTGCACTGCCGAAGGGTCGAATGGCTCGAACCATAGATGCATCTATTACCCCGCTCGCGAATCGATCATGTGACGCGGTCATATATAAGTGATAGAGTTACCCTACTCGCGAATCATACATGCGACTCAGGTACTCATAAATACAGATATTCACACGATAAATTCACATTTTATCAGGAAAACAGTTACTCAAGGAAGTGATAAAATTCTCTTTTTAATGGACTCGAAGATTGTATTTAAATCTCTTCTGGAAATTCATTTGCCAAGTTCGATAAGGTTTAAATATTATAAATTTATCAGTAAAGTTACAAGTACTACAAATAAAACATGTGTTATCAGGAAAACAATTATCCCAAGAAAAATTAATTCTCTTTCTAGATGATTAAGGAAAAATAAACCTCAACCTTATTAGGTATTCAGTTACTAATTCGATAATATTAACAATCTAATTTCACTAGCAAAATTACAAGTACAACAAGTTAAGTGTGCTAGTGGGTCCTAAACTACCCAGACACAAGCATGATAGTAGCTACGCACGGGCTCCCGTCACCTCGTGCGTACGTAGCCCCCACAAATAGTAGCACTTATTCAGTTAGTTCACCTATGGGGACAATTTCCCCTCACAAGGTTAGAAAGGAGACTTACCTCGCTCCGAAGATTCATAACCGGCCTCCAAGCCCTTTCGATTACCCAAATCAATGCACAACGCCCCAAAACTATCCAAATAATGGGCAAACCAATGAAAATATACTCTAATACTTGTAAAAATTCAAATTATATAATTTCCCATCTCCGCTCGAAAAGTTGATCAAATTGCCCTCGGGCCCACATGCCCGGATTCCGAAATTTCTTGAAAATAAACTCTATCCATAGCCTTACTAACTCAAATATATAATTTACTCCAATTTTCATGCTTAAATTCGTGGTCAAAGTCCAAAAATACACATTCTAGGTCTTTCTTCAAAATCCCAAATTTCTACTAATTTCCTTGACCAAATCAATATTCAAAATCTTGTATTTAACTTGCAACGAGTAGAAACAACTTACCTTGTCATAGATGACGAAAATCCCCACTTGAAGCTCTCCAAAATCGTCCAAGCCAATGAAAAATGGGAGAAAATAAGCCAAATCCCGTCTTAAAATACACACTGCCCAGACCCGACCTCCGCACCTACGGCCTCCAGGCTCGCACCTGCGCGCCCGTAGGTGTGCCCATGCACCTGCACCTGCGGCTTCCTCCTCCGCAGCCGGGCTCCGCACATGCGCTCCTTCTTCCGCATCTGCACTTCCACAGGTGCGGAAATAACCTCGCACAAATGCCCCTCAGCCAAGCCGGCCAAAATCCGCATCTGCGACGCCAAAGTCGCACCTGCGACGCCAAAGCCGCACCTGCGGCCCTTGTTGCGCAGGTGCGGTCACACAAGACACCAGCAACCTTAGCCTTTTCCAACTTCTAAATTTGATCCGATAACCACCCGGAATCCACTCGGGGCCCCCGGGACCCCGTCCAATCCCACCAACCAGTTCCAAAACATAATGCAGACCTGCTCGAGGCCTCAAATCATATCAAATAACATCGAAGCAATGGATCACAACTCAATTCAATACTTATAAACTTTGAAATTTCCAACTTCTACATTCGATGCCGAAACCTATCAAATCACGTCCGATTGACCCCTAATTTTGCAAACAAGTCACATTCAACATTACAGACCTGCTCTAACTTTCGGAATCAAAATCCGACCCCGATATCAAAATTTCCACTTCCGGTCAGACTTCTTAAAAACCTTCAACTTTCTAACTTTAGCCAATTGACTCCAAAATGACTTGCGAACCTCTGAATTCACTTCCGATCGTGCTCCTAACACCAGAATCACCATACGGAGCTATTCCCACACTCAAAATCCCAAACGGACATCAATAACGCTGAAATGCACTTCAACCCAGTCTTATGAAATTTATTCTAAAATACGAACTTTCACAATATGCGCCGAAACGCTCCCGGGTCATCCAAAACCCGTTTTGAACATACCCCTAAGTACGAAATTATCATACGAACCTACTGGAACCTTCAAATTCTGATTCTGAGGTCGTTTACTCAAAAATCCAACCTTAGTCAATTCTTCCAACTTAAGGCTTCTGAAATGAGAACTTTCTTTCCAATTCGACTCTGAACTTCCCGAGAATCAGATTCGACCACGCTTACAAGTTATAATACCTGAAATGAAGCTGCTCATGGCCTTAAACTGCCAAACGACATGCTAGAGCTCAAAATGACCGGTCGGGTCGTTACACTATTATTATTCCTGGCAAGTATAGAGTAAATTAGAAGAAGTCGTATCAGTGAGTAATGGTTGAATTTGGCATGATGGTGTCAATGATCAGTTCCTTCAGCATGTGAAGTTATACATGTGATTTGTGGTGGTACATGCGAGGCTTGACGGCCACCGTAATTGATTTTATTCGGAGGAATTCGAGTATTAGGGCATGTTATGTGTAGACGGATCCCGGAATAATTATGGTGGTTTAGACCACTACCAGGGGATGGTATTTTCTGTGGTTATGGGAATTCAGTCGCGTGTTGCTATGGTTCTCCTAAAAATGAGTTAAATGAGAGGTTTATGTATGATGAAGTGTTTATTCTATTAGTTGTTCATGAGTTATGGTAAAACTCTTGTACTCTTACGTATTGGCATGATTAGGTTCAGTAAGTAGCATAGGAATTGGAAATTGAGGATCAAGGTTGCGGTTCGGAGTTGACAAGAATGTCACATGCTCGAATGAAAAGAAAAGGATTCAGATGGTTAGAGTAAGCTGATATTGTCTTCAACGTCACCTGAGATCGGTGTCCCGTGTAAGAGGATTTGCGTACTGATTGCGGATTCTTGATTTGCTTTATAACATTTGTGTGACCGGTGGTATGGATGTGCGGACTTGTTACCTGGTTCAGAAGGTCATGGGAGCGTATTCCACGAGAAGGTTGTATAAGTGTGACCTGTAGTCACATTGATCAAAGATTGAATGGTACTATCGCTAAAGTGAGAATTTATGCCTGAGGGGTGATCGGTTCATTTGGTTGTGAACTGCGGAAGTTTGTTCCGGATTCGACGGTTGTTCTTGCGTGTCATGGGAATAAGGTTGTTGTGGATCCTTGAGAGGGTATATGTCCAAGCATGGTATGATCAGAATCGGTTTGAGGCCCGTTGATGGGTCCAAATGTGGATGTGTACTTTACACCAACGTGGGTGTGTTCATTCAGCATATCGTTCCTTATGGAGGAGTATTCTGGCATTGGATGTTATTTTCATCGTCAACTACTTCATGTAATACTCTATTGTGTTGTATGGGTTGTGAGATGGCTTGATTATTCGCACATGTGTGGTGAACCTGTGTAGCTTGCGGTGTTACATGAGCAGGATGGCTCTCGAGATGCAGGTCATTCATTGCACCTTAGTCGTGCTTGGGTTTTGTACCGTATGGCGCTATCTGTCTCCCCAAGGATGGTATTACGTACTTGGTGTGCTTTTGATCGATATTCGGCTATTTCGTAGTTATGAGCATTTTAGCTCGGTAAGTATTTCCTTATAGATTATTATGTGTGGATCAGGTGGCACACCTCCACGAGTATGTTATTTGGATCGGGTAGCACGCCGTCACGGGTATCATGGTTGGATCGGGTTGCATGCCGCAACGGTATCATGTGTGGATCGGATTGCACGCCACAACAGTGTGATGTTAAGTGCAGTTTCACGTATATATTCTTGTGTGTTTTGCTTCTGATTTATAAGGAAAGTTCATAACATCTTTTCGCTTATTAAATTAGTTACGTGGGTTGAGAAGTTCTTTCCAGAGCTCATTTCTACTTATGTATCGTATTCAAGGTTGTGGCTTGTTAGCACTTTATGGAATGATATGAGACTTTTTGTAGTGTCTGAGGTGGCTTATCGCCTGAACAACTTGTACTGGGTGAGATAAGATTATTGAACCTGGGATCAGTGCGATCAGATATATATGAGGCACATTAAAGAATAAATATCGATATTCAGTCTAGAATGAGGTAGTGGTTCTTGTCGGAAGGAGAGACTCCACGAATTGTGATTCGGCAGGTGGTTATGAGTTTCTACACATCTCTTCTGCCGTGGCAGTATTGCGAGAGTTGAAATGTGACTTCTATGCTTCATGAGGTGTGTTGTGGGCATCAGATTCGTGGGATTTCGGATTAGAGGATGTTATTGTAATCATGTGAATATTGTGGTGCATGGTGTGAATTCGGTAAGAGTATACAATCATGCATTGGTACAACGTGTAGTGATTGATACGGTGTTCGTATGTTGGAAACAGTCTTGGTAGAGAATTTCAGATGTTGAAATTTGGCTCTAAGGCTAATTTGACTAAATAAAAGGGAGAATCTTTAGATTTGCTCGAGCTAATGTGCTCAATTGGGTTGTGGTAGCATGGGTAGGTGCACAAGGTGTTAAACAGTGATTTCAGACGAACCTGCCCTGACCCAAAGCACACGTGCACACTGACCAACCGCAGAAACGAGGCCATTTCTGCGCACTTACCTCCGTACCTGCGAACCCAGCTAGGACTGACAAATTCCGTATCTGCGCCTCTTCATCCGCACGTGCGAGTCCGCACGTGCGGTTCCCCTTCCGCAGGTGTGAAACACCATAAGCCAGCAATCTACAACACATGCCTAAGTCCAAATCTCATTCCGTTAAGCATTTGAAACACACTTGAGGCCCCGGGGCCTCAACCAAACATACCAACCAGTCCTAAAACACCATACAAACTTAGTTGAGCCCGCGAATCACATTAAATAACGCGGAAAACACAAATCACCCTCTGATTCAAACTTAATGAACTTAAAACCTTCATTTTCTACAACGGATGCCGAAACCTATCAAACCACGTCCGATTGATCCCAAATTTGGCACACTAATCATATTCAACCTTACGGACCTACTCCAACTTTTGGAATCGAAATCGGAATCCAACCCTGATATCAAAAAGTCCACTACCGGGCAAAATCTCCAAAAATTTGACTTTCGCCATTTCAAGCCTAAATAAGCTACAGACCTCCAAAATACAATCCAGACATGCCCCTAAGTCCAAAATAACTCAGCGGAGCTAACGGACCTGACGAAACTCCATTCCGGAGTCGTCTCCACACAGTTCCGACTACATTCAAAATCCTAAGGCTTAAGCTTCCGTTTAGGGACTAAGTGTCCCAAAACAATCCGAAACCACAACCAACATCTCCCGGCAAGACACATAAGCAGAAAATGACACGGGAAAAATAATAAACAGGGGATCGGGGCTATAACTCTCAAAACGATCGGCCGGATCGTTATAGAAGTATACTAGAATATCATGGCTTCGAAAAACGACATAGTGCTTCATTAATAATTATATTTACATGGTTAAAATCACAAAGCATGCTCCTTTTTCTTCTCCTTTTCTTCCCCCACTGGGACTGAAATTTACTCCAAAATTATGGTATAATTTATCTCATATACAAAGTAGGATTGCCGTCCAAGTTATAATCCTGATTATAATCTCAAATATGAATCCTGAAATTATACCCAAAATATACTAGAATATCATGGTTTGGAAAAACGACACAGTGTTTCATTAATAATTATATTTACATTGTTAAAATCACAAAGAATGCTCCTTCTTCTTTTCTCTTTTTCTTCCCCCTCCCCAACCCCCACGAAATTCTATGAAGACTATCTTCATCTTCATGCAGGTAATGATCTATAATGTCTCTTTCTTCCGGAGTTTTCAAGTATTTTTTAAAAATATTTCAAACGTAAGACCGAGAAATTAAGCAAAAGTCAGACTTGGGATAAGAACGTTAAAGGCAAAATACATAGTTTATTTGTTCACCTTGCACCTAAATTCTTGTTACACACGTGTTGATCACGAGTTTAATATTACACGGGTTTAATATTACACACCAAACCGTTTAAAAGTGTGTCAATGACACATCACTTTCGACCCATGACAGGCACATGTTTTACACCGAAGGCAGCCGAGTGTATAATAAAAAAATATATCTGAAACCTAATTTTAGCGCCACATATCTAGTTTCTTTTTCTTCATTTTTTCCTATCATCATCTTCGTTGTCAGGAGCATAAAGAAACAAGCAACAATGGTTAAGAAATCACGTGAAAAGAAACCGAAAAAAAAAAGGCAGAGAAGAAATCGAAGAAAATCCAACAATGGTTAAGAAACTCATTATCTCGATTTCTTGAGTCGCAAATCCAAATCATCCTGAATCGGGTTGGTGAAAATTGATTCAAAATCAACCTAACAAAATCACCGATTCTAGGTGACGCGGTAGTTTTTTAGTAATTGTCGGCCTGGTTTTCTTGAGCGTCGGAGAAGTTCTCATCTCTGGGATTAAAAGAAGTTAGAGTCGAAATCCATCATCAAAGCTTGTTTGAATGATTGTTTTTGTTTTTGTTTTTTTCTAGTGCAATTTGGGTCTATGGCTATCGGTGGATCTAAAAATTATTGGGAAGATAATAGGGATGGAGGGTGGGTCGGAGGAAGCCGGCGTGCAAGTGATACTGGAGGAGGAGCCAGCGTGAAGGTAGGATTAAGGAAGAGGATAAACCCAGGGGTAGGGGGGATGTTGAGGAAGACACATAGCTACTTTATTTTATTTTTTTGAAGCTTGTAAATTGGGATTTATTTTAATCTTGGGTCGGATCATCTATTATAATTAAAAACCTTGTCTATTATAGCTCTTGAATTATATCTTTCTTCGTAATATAATTGTTTTAGGAGAGTAGAAAAATATATAAAACACTTCTTAAATACATTGGTCCCTAATTCCTCTTTTCAAATGATCACTTGGATCACGTAAGTCTTATATTGCACACTATTTACCTGGTTTGCATGTAAGAATAGGAAAATAAGGGTTTGCTCGCAAAGTTTAGGTATGTACATAATTTTTAGAATAAGCTTATATATGTGACAACGGGTTCGGACTTAGTATAGCTATAATATTCAAATAATAATTCTCTTTTACATATGTGTGTCTCGAGTGAAAGGCAATATGTCTTAAAGTGTTCCAACGGAGCAATTTGAGCAGACACCTATCTTTAGGATAAGAAATCCCTAAGATGGTCCCGATCAGCAATAGAGTACACATAAATTTAGCTAGTGTTTTGGATATAGATTTAATGGAAATAAAAACAAAATTTAAGTTATGTTAAAAAATAATTTTTAAAAGTTGAAGTTGAGTTTAGACATGCATTTTATTTCATGAAAAGCTCGAGTTATGTGAGTTGGAAGAAAAAAATCTCACCCAAAAACTGCCCTAGACCAGTTTTTGGAAACTTAAAATTCTTTTAATTTTCTTTTTCTTTTCAAAACATGATTATATTTCATAAACAAATAATTTTTCAAAAAAATGAAGCCAAAATCTATGACCAAATGGGAGCTTAGTTTTCATAACATTTCAATGAAATATCAAGAAAATCAATTCATAGATGGGGTCAATTCACACTTTTTGATCACTCATCTATTAAGTTTTGTCGTGACCAGAATTTAAATAAATTTGCAATATATAATCAATCTCAATCTCTCGTTGAATTATTTTTTCCAATTGTTGTCATCAAAACAGGAAAAAGGCGCATACCCTATTTAAAGTTTTCCTGAAAAAAAACCAGAAATCTGGTTAATGTACCTGATTATTTGGGTTAATTCTTTTTTTATTGACAAACCATTATTGTTTAGTGGTTATTAGCTAGTTATAGCTACTATTTACTAAATTACTTCTTATAGCTATGTTTTCAGTTGTTATAGAGTGTATTCGATGTATTTAAGCTACTGTATTTACAAATACAATAGCAAAACGCAGCGTAGGGGAGTCCAACTAAGCAATGGTTGTATTCGATTGTATTCGACTGTATTCGCGAGTTGTATTCGTGAATACAGTAATGTAAACTGCGTAAAAAATAGTCTTTTCTGCTATTTAAAAATGGTAAATGAATCAATTAACGCGATAGACTCCTAATATAACTCAACTAACTCAATTATAACACACAAAATCTGTATTTCACGTTAAAGAAAAGATTTTCCAGCCGAAAAAGACCACAAAACAGAGCAATCTCTAGATTTTCAATCCCTCCCTTTTTTGTTGCTATCGTTTTGTGGAAGTTCTATTTTCAACCAATAAAATCGAGATTCATACAATTATATACAGAAATTTGTATAATTCGATTTTACATATGGCAAATTTAACTGTGCTACTGCGTCATTATGGAAACTGGAACAATGAATGTAACTATGTCGATTATTCGATTGAGGGGATATTGATAAAGGAGTATGCGTCGTACAATGATTTGGTTGCTTCAATTTTGAAGCAACTCAACATATATTTGAGCTCAAAGTAAATTAAAATGGAATACAAAGTAGAAGGAAATTGCACGCCAATGGAAATACACAATGACATGGATTACAAGGTATATATAGATTTGAAAAAACAGAACAGAGAATTCGGGATGTATCCTTTGTGTATAACAACAATGGACAAAGAAGTTGTAGCTCGAGATAGTTTAATTCAAGTTTACCTTGTGCAAATAGACGAAGCAAATCAAAGGTGCAATTTTGATGCAAATGATACACTTGCTCTTGAGTCTGTCAATTAAGGCAAACCAATTGAGGTGTTAGAACTGGACACGGATTTGATTATTTCAAAAACTAATCAAAGAGAGGTTATGGCTGGACAAGTATATAAGGATAAGGCTACATTGAAAGAGGTGATGAAGCATTATGCAATAGCTAAAAGGTTTCAATTCTGAGTTGATAGGTCTAATGCTATCAGATTTGAGTGTTCTTAATTACATCTTGTTGAACATCATGTTATATTCAAATGTATGGTTATGTATTTTGAATTTTTTGTATAATGTATTCATGACAGATTTTTTATATGTATTGAGATATATTTAGATGTATTTGCATGACTTTCACGGTTGTACTTATGAATGTGTTATGTATTTCAAATACATGTATTCATCTATATGTTGCTGATAAATAGTTATTACAGTGACTTTCACTGTTTGTTTTTAGATGTATTTAGATGTATATGTATAATTACACTCGTATTCACATGTATATGTGTATATATTGTAATAATGTATATATATGTAACAATGTACTTCACATGTATATGAGTGTATTCTTTAATCATTTATATTGATCTTATATATTACAAAATTTTATTTGTAGGACTATACATTATTATCTATGTCAGAGGATTGTCAATAGAGATTTAAGACTTCTAGCATTAACAAATCACAAATCTTCAAAGTGAGAGAGTTCAATGATAATCATACATGTCCGTTGAAGGATAAGGTGTATGAGCAACGTCAAGCAAGTAGTAGTCTTATCGGTGGTATGATTAGGTCCAAGCTTACTAATCATAAGAGGAAATACACCCCAAAGAATATAATTGATGATGTGAAATCAGATTTTGGTGTAAATGTTAGTTACGTGTTGGCATGGCGGGCTAAAGAAAAGGCAATGAATTATTTGAGAGGCGAACTGGCAGATTCATACAATAAATTACCAGGGTACTTATATACAATGGATATGACATATCCTGGTTCGCACATTAGAAGGTTAAATCTCCAAAAATGAGTTCATGTATGTGTATATATCTTTGTATGCTTTTGTAAAGGGGTTCCATTATTATAGACTCATTGTGGTTGTGGATGGCAGCCACCTAAAATTGGCATACAACGGGACATTCGTCTCGGCCAGCACGTTGGATGTTGTATGTGAGTATGGGGATTATATTAAAATTTGAAAATATTACTGCCTAATAAAGATTGAAATACTTTTTTAATATGTATGCAATTGTATTTACAGGTCATATAATGCCACTAGCATACGGTGTTGTTGATTCAGAGAACGATGCTGCTTGGTCGTGGTTCTTTGAGCAATTCAAGGAAGCATATAGTGAGAGGGAAAACATGTGCATCGTTTCAGATAGGAATGAGAGCATCATCAAATATGTATCGAGAGTGTATCCAAAGGTACTACATTTTTCTTGTATATGGCATCTGTGAAACAACGTATATAAGAAATTCAAAACAGTCATTCAAAGTTGAGCGAGATATACTTCTCGGCGGAAAAATCATACACACAGGCTGAATTTGATAGTCTAATGGAGAAGAATACTTGGAATTAGCTGGATACGAAAAGTCGGCTAGGTTGTATGCACTGGTTAACAGGGGATGGACCATGACGTCAAATGTTTATGAGTCAATCAATGTCACACTTGTGTCAGCAAGAGAATTTCTAATATACGACTTCCTGGAAGAAGTTAGGAAGATTTTTGGACATTGGAATTGCAACAATCGGAAAGAAGCTTCACACACGTACACAACTCTTGGAAGAAAATACCAGGAGATGATTACTTTGAATGAGGCAATGTCTACACGTATGACTGTAAGTTTTTTTAAGTCATTGTATCATGTATCTAGCCCTGATGCCACATGTATTTATTTCTGATACAATTTCTACTATTCATATACGATATGCTCATTGTATTATAGCAGTTGTGCATGTTCTCTGTTTATGAATTGCTTAGAAAACTTATCATTATATGTATACATTACTTGTTTATACATTTGTATTTCATTGGTTGAATTCAATGGTTTTGTTTCTAATCAGATGCATTTCCTAAGCATATAGTTTATATGTTACTATATATCACTGTATTTATCAGTTAAAATGTCATCATCTTTAATATTTTGCCAGCCTAAATATAGACTGTATTCCACTGTATTCAATATATTTTATTGATGTCTTTGTATTTTATATCTACATATATATTTGTATTTCATTGTATTTTATACATACATATTTGTTGTATTCAATATATATGATGATTCTGAAAGCTAAATAAAAGTTTACTGCTATATATTTAAATTTTTTTATTGTATTGATGCGTGGCTAGAATTCATGATTTTAAGCATTATATACCTTGCATTTTATGTGCTT
>ML395523.1:65605-84701 GCA_005239525.1 Nicotiana knightiana | reverse complement strand
TATGTCTCTCTCTCTCTCTCTCTCTCTCTCTCTCTCTCTCTATATATATATATATATATATATTTAATTTTGATCAATGTTGACCTAAAAAGAGATCAACTTTAGTCGCTTTTTATACAGAAATCAAAATTAGCGACCTACGTTGGCCGCTAAATATAAATAAAATTTATTTTATATTTTAGAATATTTAAAATAATAACATAATTGTTAAACGTTAGAACTGGGTCCCAGATTAGCGACCAAAATTGGTCTCTATTTTCTTCCCATTTATTAAGGGACCAACTTTGGTCGCTAACTTTAAATTATATTTATTTATATTTTATAATTTTTTTAAATTATAATATAATTAATAAAATTTTATATCTGGGTCCCAGATTAGCGACCAAAGTTGGTCTCTATTTTCTTCCAGTACCATAAGCGACCAACTTTGGTCACTAATATGAAATTTTATTTATTTATAATTTATAATTTTTTAATATAATAATATAATTATTAAAAATTTTATAACTGGGTCCCACTTTGGCGACCAAGTTGGTCATTAATTTTACTATTTCTTTGACCAAGCAAGTCTGACTATTCCGGTCAATATTTTGACCACATTATCGGCCAAATAGCGACCAATTTTGGTCGCTAATTTATTTACAATTATTTTTTAATTATTTTATCCAATTTAGCCACCAACTCTGGTCGCTTTTTTTGATAGACCAATTTTGATCGCAAATTTTTGATCGCTTTTTGCTGGATTTTTAGTATAGTAATACCAAAAAAAAAGTTGCAGCACCCAATTACAACACGAAAACGGCTCAAAAAACTAATTGCAGTGCCAAAACAACACCAAAACTGCAGCACCAAATAGCACTAAAACGTCACAGAAAACCTTTAAATCGACAGTACCAAAACATCGTATAACTGCAGACACAACAGGAAACTGCAACACCTCAAACTTCGCCGGAGCTCTTTTCATGGATTCCCGTCATGCAGCTCGGCAACATAGGGAATCACCTACATCACCTGAATTGAAAAGCCCGGGTTCCTTCACGGGAGAAAGATATGAGTGAATTTGGGTGCAAGGATCATTGAGGGAGAAAGTAACAGCGATTGTTACAAAAACTTAACAATTATTGGCAAACTTAAAGGACCAAATCTGGTCAAAGGATATTTATGGATGATACATAATTACTTCCTGGGATTGTCTAATTTTACCAGTTACATTCTTATACTTTGCGGGGTCCTATGCTCCCTCTGCAGTTTTTATAAGTGTAATAGTATCACATTTTGAGCTAATGTGACACTTGCACCCGATGATTGCGGGTGAAAGCCCTAAACTTTCATTTTTTCCCTCTTTCCTGTTTACTTCTCACTAATTACTCCATCCACCATTTATACAACCCTCCCCCCCCCCCCCCCCCCCCCAAACACCAGCTAGCTTCTTCTATTTTCTTTTCTTCTTTATTTTTTCTACCTAATTTTCAATTCTTTCTTTATTAATTCCTTGTCGTTTTCCTTTTTTTCTTATGTTATTAATTTTACGTTTGTGCTCTTCCTTTTAGTATTTCGCGGATAAGCTAATGTTTCCGGCGAGAAGCAAATTTTGTTTCTACAATTATGTTTTCTCCTTCTCATTTTACTTCTTTCATTTTCTTCTATGTTTTCTTTCTTTCTTTCCTTTCTTCTATCTTTTTTCCCGTTTTTTTTTTCTTTACAATGTTTCTCACCGAAAAAGTGGTAATTCCGGCGACATTATCTTTCTGCCAAGTTATCTCCACTGTTTATTGTCCTCTTTCCCGTAAATTTAAAAGGCCTAATTTTATCGTGTCTATTATTTCCAGAAACCATTTGATTTAATATAAAAGTTTTTCGGTGGGTGATGCATGGCGGTCGACAACAAAGAGCATAAAGGGGGGGGGGGGGTTGTTATGGGCACAAGAGGGATCAAAAATGGTGAAGAAAGAGAGATAGAGAAAAAAAATGCAAAAGAAAAGGAATAAAATAAGATTATAAAGACAAATAAAAAGGTAAACTGTAAAAAATTAAAAACAAAACAAATTTGACATGTGGCACGCGAAGATTGACGCGTAATTTGCACTTCTTCTTTTGAAACCGAAGTTAGATCCCAGAAAAGTAATTATGTATTATCTCTGTATTTAAAGGATTACTCTAAACCTACACCTAAAGACAAGGGACCATTTTTGCCATTTTCACATTAGTTTCAATCATAAATGCATACTAATAAAACTTTCCCCTTTTTCCTTCCTTCTTATCGAGGGCGGCCAAATTTTTTTTGAAAAATCGAATTTCGAATCGAACCGAATTAATTTAGTATTTCGGTATCGATTTATCCGGTATTTCAGTATTCTTCGATATAGATTTTTTAGTATTTTAATATTTTGGTATGGTATTGAGTAATCGATATTCGGTATATACCGAAACACCGAAATATTTCCTACAATCCTAATCTAGTCCTACAGTGACTAGCCGGTCAGCCCACCTCTATAATAATATTTTCCATCCCTATAAACTAAGCCCAACTCCCCAGCTTATCATCTACATCTAACAATTTGTTTACCTTGAAAACGGTAATTAAAATTATATTTAATTTTGTGGTTCTAAAAATATCTGATTTATTTTAATACCAGTTGTTAGGCAATATATGCTAAGTGTGAGTTAGAAAAATGAGATAAGAGTAAAGGATAATGGTGTTGTATAAACCAAACTGTCTCGGATCGGGGTTCCAAGCTAGCCAAGACTGGACCTCGAGGTCGAATCATTGCGCTTAGCTGGCAACGATCGATGAAGGAATAATAGTTAAGAGGGCCTCGAAGGTGGCCTTTTATGATCAATGATGAATAATAAATGAAGAACAATCAATAGAATACAACAAATGTAAGCAACAAACCAAAGGAACAATGATAAAATATGTTTAAGTTGGAGAGAAAATGTTCTTGTTCTTATATTGAATATGATATATGTTATAAAGTGACAAGGGTCCTCTTTATATAGGAGCAGGAATCCCAAGATAGTACATATGCATTTACTCCGAGGTGCCAAGGGTTCCCTTTATATGGAAGAATGCTTTGGCCAAGGCTTCTACCCTCGAGGTGCAACTACGGAATGCTCGTGAAAACAGCTCGGGGCAGACGAGCAGGATTATAAGGCTCGAGTCTGATCTTTTGAAGATGAAAGACGAGGTCGTGGACGCCCGGGCTGAAGCTGAAGAGATTCGAGCTAAGGCTGATAAGAAAGTGGTCATCTATTTAAAAGACGTTGCCGCTACTCGAGCTGAGTTGAGAGGGGTTTCCGATCGGGAGAGCAGAAGCAATGAATATTCCCGATGCAGATCCTGGAAGGAAACCCTCGAGGAGATCCACACTAGAGGCTTCGATCTCTCGGAAGAGATAGAACAGGCCAAGGCGGATGAATACGACACCAAGTTCCTTGTATCCGATGCCGAAGATAATGAGGAAGAGGTTGATGGAGCCGTAGTCCCCGAGGGGAAAATATACTAGGCTTTTTCTTTCTAATTCCGTATATAGGGCTCTTAGAGAGCATTGTATGTGAAGGCTTGTATTATTTCACATATATATAAAAATAAACCTTTCAGCTTTGTCCTCTCATGGATTCCATTTGCTTGTGTCTATTTTTCTTTTGTTTTGAATTTTGACATTTTTCAATGATTAGCCAGATGAATTGGACTTCGAGGTAAAACCCATAGGTTTTGTGCCCGACGTGCCGATAATTAGTCCGATGAGTTGGACTTCATTATGAACCCCTTGGGGTTTTGCACTTGATGCGCGATTGATAATAGTTGATATTTAACCTGTTCAGGGCTCAGTCTTCGAGTCGGGTTTTGATTTCGAGCTCTTCAACACTTAATTTTTTGAATTAGCCCAGAGGCTCTTTAAGCTGGCGCTTAGGCTCTTACGCATTGGGTCGGTATGACCTCTAATCTACCCTGAGGCTCTTTTAAGTTGGCTCTTACGTATTGGGTCGGTACGACCTCTAACCGGCCTTGAGGCTCTTTTAAGCTGACTCTTAGGCTCTGGATCGGTACGACCTCTAATAGGGTTATATTTTTCCCTCGTTAAAGACTTTTTTGAAGTTTTTGTGTTCGTCTGAGTCTTCAACGGCTCGATAAGAACCTCGATTGCGAGTCGTTATGTGACGATAAACGAGCATCTCGGAAAGTTTTGTTTGAGGGATGAATTTTCGAAGCCTTTTATTATTAGGAGCTGCTATGATCGAAGCTCTTTTGCTTAAGCTGAGGGTATCCTTATTAACCGGTTCTTTTCGAAGTAATTTTGAAGTATTTGAAGGCATGTGATTTTATGGTGATGGTCGGACGTCTCCGAGTCGCGTTAGTTTGGCTGGAGCTTTATGACCGTAGTCGTTGTGTTTGGCTGTAGCCTTTTAGTCCCCGAGTGAGGTAGTCTTGGCGTCTATATCGAGGGTATGCCTTTTGAGGGGTCTTACTAGTTCGAATATATAGCCTTGGCTTTAATATCGGGATTATGCATTTTTAAGGTCTTACGAATTGGACATGCCTTTCTTAAGGTCTTACAGATTTGGTCATGCCTTACTTGAGGTCTTATAGATTTGGTCATGCCTTAATTGAGGTCTTATAGTTTTGATATTTCCTCTCGAAGGTCTTATAATTCATGCCTTGCTTGAGGTCTTACTAATTTGATATTGCCTCTTGGAGGGCTTAATTTTTTGAGCATGCCTCGTCGAGGTCTTACATGTTTGATGTTGCCTCGTTGAGGGCTTATATTGGTGATATTGCCTCATGGAGGGCAGACATCGGTGCCTCGTGGAGGGCTTATACTGGTGCCTCATGGAGGTCTTTCGGGCTCAAAGTTGCCGGCCCTGAGGTCTTATGGCGTCGAGTTTTGATAGCTTCGATAGAGTGATAGTCGATGACAGTCCCCGAGACATCGAAAGTTTATGGCTATGGAGTCGTTCCTTGTAAACTTGATGTTGCCTCATTGAGGGCTTATGAGCTTGAAGTTTTCGGCCCTGAGGTCTTACGACTTTGAGTTTTTGATGTCAGTACCCGAGTGTTCGGGAAATTTTTGGCCCTTGAGTCGTTTCTTGTGAAAATAGCAAACTTCTTTGAAGCGCAAAGTGTTTTGATGGTAAAAGATACTCCTTTGATTACATGGTACAAGTATACATAGTTTTCTCCATCGAGGGTTCGATTAGTCTACGCGGACACGACTCATTTGACCGTTTGGCCCGATACATCATTCTCATATCGTGACACTCTTTGGCTCATTTTGATTTCTCTGATGAGGTGATCTCCCCGGGGGATGCCCCTCAGTATTCGAGGTTGATTCAAGGGAAGCCTTGAATACTTGTTGAGTCCTCCTTAAGTAGCATATAGATGTTTCCTCGTTTGAAACCTCATCGGTAAAACCCATTTGGGATAAAATCCAATCTAAGGGAAAAGGAGCGCAATACATGCTTTAGAAGCTAAGGTCTTCAAGATGGAAGGTGCTTGGATTCTTCTAATCAGAAACCTGCACTATGTTAGTGTAAAACGTAAAAAAAAGGGAGATAGTTGTACCTTAGCAGTGATGGCGTTTGAGCCTCGATATGCTTTAACTGTTTGTTCCGAGGACGCGGTACGATCCTTTATTCATTCATTCGGGTGCAGCGGGGAATTTAGCTTGTGATTTCTACTTGGATGTTTGTTTGTCCTTTGGTTCCTTCAATGTAGAAGGTGTCGATGTCGGTGCACATCGTGCATCGCGAACATCTCTCTTGTAGCATGTTTCTCCCTGTATACCATTTTTATTCTGTCCTTCGTTGGAAACTTCATCATCTGATAGGATTTATGGTACTGCTTTCATGCAGTGTATCCATAGCCTTCCGAGCAAGGCATTATACCTCATGTCTCCTTCGATGACAGGAAACTTGGTATCTTGGGTTGTACTGCCCACGTTGACCGAGAGGATGATCTCCCCTTTCGTTGTCTCGCTCGCCATGTTGATTCCGTTGAGGATTCGAGAGGCGGGAACAATCTGGTCGAGCAGTTCGAGCTGCTCCACCACCTAGACCTGATTATGTTGGCCGAGCTACCTGGATCCACGAGCACACGTTTAATTGGAAATTTATTCACAAGAAAAGAAATTACCAATGCGTTGTTCTGAGGCTGAGACAGGGTATCGATTTCCTCTTTGCTGAATTAGAGAGCGTCCTCGGGTACATAACCACGAGTTTTCTTTTCCTGGTGATGGATATTTTTATTCATTTGACAATGGGTTCCTGTGAGATGTCTATTCCTCCAATGATCATGTGGTGTTGTTCTTGTTTGCCTCTTTTTCCTGAAGTTTAGTCTTAGCTCGGTCGTTGAGGAACTCTTGGAGGTTCCCTCTGCTGATTAGTCGGGCTACTTCTTCTCAGAGTTGTCTGCAATCTTTGGTCCTATGACCGTGTGTGCCGTGAAATTCGCACATCGAGTCATTGTTTCTTTGCGAAGGGTCCGATAGTATGGGTGTTGGCCACCTAGTATCTTTGATTTTACCTATGGCCGATACGATGTCTGAAACATCAATGTTGAAGTTGTACTCTGATAACCGGGGTGCCTCTACCAGTCCTGTGTGTCTGTCAAAACCGGATTTGTTCACGAATCCCCAAGAATTCTAACCTCGATCTTCCCTTCGGTTATTTCGAGGTATGTTGCGCCTTGGGGCATTTCTTCGATCTTCAGTGTCTGGTTGGTACCTTTCCTTGTTTGGCCTTGGTTACTTTGCCAGGAGCCTGCTAGGATATACCGAGCCCGAGGGGGCTCCCAGTTGGTCGTCCTCGACCCTGATCTTTGATTGATACCGGTTGTGGACATCTGCCAAAGTTACGGCGGGATATTCAACCAAGTTCTGCTTTAGCTGCTTCGAAGCTATCGAGCTCCGCTCATTCAAACCTTGGGTGAAGTCCTACACTGCCTAATCATCAAAGATTGGCGGTAATTCCATTCGCTCCATTTGAAAGAGAGATACGAACTTCTGTAGCAGCTCGTTTCTCTCTGTTTGATTTTGAAGATGTCGGATTTCCTTGTCGCAACTTTGATGGCACCAGCATGTGCCTTTATGAAATAATCCGCCAGCATGTCTTGAGTCTATTGAATTCGGGGATAGGTAATGATACCACATCATGGCCCCCTTTGATAACGTTTCTCCAACTTTTTTTAACAGGACGGATTCAATCTCGTCGTCCTTCAAGTCGCTTCCTTTTACAGCACAAGTGTAAGCGGTGATGTGCTCGTTGGGGTCCGAGGTCCCGTTGTACTTCTGGAGATCGGGAATTCTAAATTTCTTCGGGATGGGTTTTGGAGCAGCACTTGATGGGAACGACTTTTGCACTAACTTCTTTGAATCTACACCCTTCAGAATCGAGGGTGCGCCCGAGATTTGATCGACCCTCGAGTTGTAGGTCTCCACCTTCTTGTCATTAGCTTCTATCTTCTTTTTGCCTGATTCAATCCTCTTCGTGAGGTCCTCGAACATCTTCATAATAGTGGGGTCAGCTGCTGAACCGTTGTTGCTCGACCTCTCCGGTGCCTGCTCGACTCGAGGATCCATTTCCGGCGGTGCTGTGCTTGGAGTTTTCTGATGGCTTTGTAGCTAAACAATCGCCAATTGTTGTGCCTGTAAATTTTCAAAAATCACATGAAGGCTAACCTCCCTTTCTTTCCGACCTGGAGTTTTCTGCACTTTATGTTGATCTTCCTGGCGTATACTATTGTCGGTATGGGAGCTTACATTGACGTGTTGGGCATTGCGTGATCCCACATCTACGGGGATTAGTGTTGGTGCATCCTCAGTGTTTTACAGTGGTACACCGGCGCCTGAAATAGCAACACCATTCTCTCCATGATCCTCAGGATCGTTGTTTTCATGTGCGTTCACTGAGTTAGACATTTTGACCTGAAATTAAAGATTCTTGGACAAGAAAAAGTGTGAAGAATAACTTGTGTTTTTTAATAAACTAGCACTAAAGCAATCACTATTATTTTTAGCCCCACGGTGGGCGCCAAAATCTTTACCTTGAAAATGGTAATTACAACTATATTTAATTTTGTGGTTATAAGAATACGTGATTAATTTTAATACCCGTTATTAGGCAATAGATGCTAAGTGTGAGTTAGAAAATGAGATAAGAGTAAAGGATAATGGTATTGTGCAAACCAAACTGTCTCAGATCGGGGTTCCAGGCTAGCCAAGACTAGACCTCGAGGTCGAATCAGTGCGCTTAGCTGGCGACGATCGATGGAGGAATAATAGTTAAGAGGGCCTCAAAGGTGGCCTTTTATGATCAGTGATGAATAATAAATGAAGAACAATCAATAGAACGCAATAAATTTAAGAAACAAACAAAAGGAACAATGATAAAATATGTTTAAGTTAGAGAGCAGAGAATGTTCTTGTTCTTATATTTAATATGATATATGTTATAAAGTGACAAGGGTCCACTTTATATAGGAGCGGGAATCCCAACATAGTACATATCCATTTATTACAAAGATATACAGCTAGTACAACTATTTAATGTCATGGTACTGGCTTGTACTATTCTTGAAGACCTGGTCAGCTCTAACCACATGCCTTTTGGGAATTTCCCTCTTGTCTATGATAGTCACCGATTTGCACTGCCCCGAGGTCGAGCATAGGAACCTTCAGGGTTGAACCTTGAGCTGTGCCTCGACCTTCTGAATATGGGCTATGGAATGCTATAATGATCATAAAATCAAACTCTCTGATTTTATCTGTATACACAAGTGAAGAAATGAAGAATAACTTTTACTTTGCTGGATATTGTAAAAGTATTCAAAGTAAAACACAAGAAGTTATACTCTTTGTGTAACGACCCGGTCGGTCGTTTTGAGATTTAGCACCCCGATCCCCTAATAACTGATTTCCCCACATTTATATCTACTTATGGGACTTGTCGGAATGATTAGTCGTGAATTCGAAGAGTTTTTGGACAGATAGTTCCTAAATGTGAGTTTAAGCTTTAGAAATCGGACCGTAGTTGGAACTGTGTGAACACGGGTCCGGAATGGAATTATATTGACTCTGTTAGCTCCGTTAGGTGATTTTGGGGTTAGGAGCGTGTCCGGAGTGTGTTTGCGAGGTCTGTAGTAGATTTAGGCTTGAATTGGCAAAAGTTATAATTTCGGCGATTTCGACCGATAGGTGAAATTTTGATATCGGGCTCGAAATGGAATTCTGAGAGTGGTTGTAGGTCCGTTGTGTCATTTGTGACCTGTGTGTAAAATTTGAGGTCATTCGGACTAGTTTTGACGTGTTTCGGCATCGGTTGTGAATTTTGGAAATTTCATAAGTTCTTAGGCTTGAATCCATGCATAATTGGTGATTTTAATGTTATGTGATGTGTTTTGAAGGCTCGACTAAGTTTGGATAAGGTATTAGGACTGGTTGGTAGGTTTTGTTGATGTCCCGGGCGCCTTGGGTGTGTTTCAGATGCTCAACGAGCGTTTTTAGCCTTGTGGGATTGTTGGTTTTTGCTGGTGTAATTGCAACGGTTTTTCCTTCACCGCAATGGCGTGAGAGGGTCCGCGATCGCGTAGAGTAAATGGAGGCAGGCGGGATTTTTTCACATCGCGATCACATAAAATGGACCGCGATCGCATAAGTGTGGGCAGCTTAGCCACTGTGTTTGCATAAGCCATGTCGTGTTCGTGTAGAATAATTAGGCGGTTGAGGATTGAGTGTTACTCTACGCGATCGCATGCAGCCAGCCGCGATCGCGTAGGTCTGGGTATTTGAGAATCGCGTTCGCAATCAGATCCTCGCGTTCGCGTAGTGTTATCTGAGGGCGCGTGTGGGTTACACTTCACGATCGCAACTATGTGTCCGCGATCGCAGTGAAGAAAGTGCTAGGCAAAATCTTAAAAATTCAAAATCGAGGGTTTAAGCCATAATTCATATTTTGAACTTGAGAGCTCGGGAAGTGCGATTTTTTGAGAGATTTTCACCTGGGCAATTTGGGTAAGTAATTCCTACTCGATTTAGTCTAATTTCCATGATTATACACTTAAATCCATCCTTTAATTTTGAAATTTTTGTGGAAAATTGGGGAAAATTTGGATAAAGTTCTTAGGCCAAGTTTTTGAATTTTGACCGAGATTTTGGTATCGATTCGAATAATTCTTGTATGGTTAGACTCGTGAGTGAATGAGTGTCCGGAAATTGTAATTTTTACCCGATTCCGAGACGTGGGCCCGGGGAACCTTTTTGGCAATTTTCCTAATTTTGCGTATTAGTTGTGAACTAATTAGCTAGATTGATTTCTTAAAGTGATATTTACATTATAAAATTGAATTGAATATATTTGGGCCATTATGAGTTGGATACTCGGGGAAAGAACGTGATTCTGGGTTGAGTTGAGCGGTCGAGGTAAGTGGTTTGCCTAACTTTGTGTTGGGGACTTCCCTTTAGTGTTTTGGCATTATTTGTTATATGGGTGCCGTGTACGTGAGGTGACAAGTACGTACACGGGCCATTGTTGCTAAAATTCCATTCTTCTCTTTCCATGGCATAAATCATTTTACTCATATTTCACAGTTTAATGTGCTATTTGTGTAGTTAGATTAGGAAGGATCATGTCTACCTGTTTTACCTAAATCTCCTATTTGTTACTATGTGCACCATGTTTAGTTAGTTTTATCTTTATCTTTCCTGTGACTTTTTCCTGAGTTGTTTAAATAAACCTTATCTGACATTCATTCGCATTGCATATTTAAATTGGGACTACAGACGTATTCCGGGAGCTTTCCCCCTGTATTGCATATTCAAATTGGGACTACGGACGTATTACTGGAGCTTTCACCCTGTACTGCATCATTACATTTGGAACTATGGGACGTATCCTGGGAGATTCCACCGTGTGATACGTTGTGCTGAGCCAAGGGCTCCCTGTTGCTGTTTTATTTTCGGATTATTCATTTTACTGCTTACCTTAGAATTTATATCCTTCTGTACTATTTTAAACTTTTTTACTTATAAATCTAGTAGAGCCTTAACCTGACCTCGTCACTACTTGACTGGGGTTAGGCTTGGCACTTACTAGATACAAATTGTGGTGTACTCATGCCCTTTCCTGCGCATGTCTTTTGTGTGCAGATCCAGGTTCTAGTACGCAGTTTCGTGGCTAGTGGTCGTCGTAGCTGCTTTGAGGAGATCGCAAGGTAATTCTGCCGCGTCTGCAGAATCCTTCGAGTCACCTTCCATTCTAGTTAGATAGAAACATCTTATGTATTTCCTTTTCGTTGTGTAGAGCAAATTGGGGATAGAGCTTGTGACTAAATGTGACATTCCGAATTTTGGGAGTTTTATTTGTACATGACAAGTGGCAATATTTCATTTAATATATTTACTTTATTTTGTCTTTATTTATTTTTTTCATTTGATATCTTCCGTAAATTTAGGCTTACCTAGTTGTAGAGACTAGGTGTCGTCACGATACCTTTCAGAGGGTAAATCGGGTCGTTGGTATCAGAGCGTCTAGGTTCATAGGAGTCACAAGTCACAAGCCGGCTTATTAGAGTCTCACGGATCGGTGCGGAGACGTCCGTATCTATCCTCGAGAGGCTATGTAACTGTTAAGAACAATCACATACTTTGGAATCCCTTGTTGTGTTAATTACTTACATCAAAATTCTAAAACTCTATTCTACTCTTTTCTCACAGATGGTGAGGACCCGTACAGGACGTACCAACGATCAGGCACCTGAGCCCCCAGCCAGAGCCGCCAGCGGCAGGGGCAGGGGTAGAGGACGAGCACGCGGTGCAGCTCGAGAACCATCAAGAGCAGCGACAGAGGATCCCCTAGCAGCTACAGTTAGAGGGGCACAAGAGGTCCCTGCTGTTACTCCAGCCCTCCAGGAGACTTTGGCTCAGTTCATGAGCGCCTTCAGCACTCTGTCTCAGGCGGGACTGCTTCTGATAGCTCCAACCACATCTCAGGCCGGGGGAGGGGCACAGACTCCCGCAGCCTGTACTCCTGAGTAGAGGGTCCATATTGGGAAGGTTCCAGAGTACATTCATATGCCCCCAATGGCTCTAGCTCAGCATGATGCCAGGGTAGCTGCTTCTAAGGCATAGCAGCTCAGACTTGAGAGGTACAAGAAGTACCACCCACCTAATTTCAGTGGACTAGCTTCAGACGACGCTCTGGGTTTTCTTGAGGAGTGTCATCGCATTCTTCGCACTATGGGTATTGTGGAGACAAGTGGGGTTTCTTTCACCGATTTCTAGCTGAGGGGAGCGACTTATCAGTGGTGGCATTCCTATGAGTTGAGTAGTCCAGATGAGGCAACTTCACTTACTTGGGATAAGTTCTCAGAGATGTTTTTACTTGAGTTTGTCCCCCAGAGCCTCAGGGATACTTGGTGTGCAGAGTTTGAGCAGTTACGCCAGGGTACTATGACTGTGTCGGAGTATGCAGTCCGTTTCAGTGACTTGGCTCATCATGAACCGGCCTTGGTGGCCACGATCAGAGAGAGGGTTCGACGCTTCATTGAGGGGCTCCACCCCAATATTCAGACTAGTATGGCCAGAGAGTTGGAGATAGATATCAATTACCAGCAGGCAGTGAGTATTTCTCGGAGGATTGAGAGCATGTTGGCCCAGGACATGGAGGAGAGAGAAGAAAAGAGGTCTCGAGAGACTGGCCAGTACTCAGGAGTTCGTGCACCAGCAACATGTTATGGTAGGGGTTTTGTGAGTTGCCCTGTTCATTCAGCTCTTCCAGCAGCCAGTGGTATTCCAGATCCTCCTAGACCTCAGGAGCCTTATTATGCATCACCAATATCTAGTGTGGCTCCTGTTAGAGGTACTATCATCGGCCAGTCCAGCAGGCCAGTTCAGAGTCAGCACCAACCATCATGTCCTCCGAGGGGTTGTTTTGGGTGTGGTGATCCTCGGCACGTGCTCAGAGATTTCCCCAGAGCTAAGAGGGGTGCATCATCACAGACTTATCACACCCTACGTGCTCCACCGGGTCCTCCAGCTATACTTGCTACCCCACCTGCTCAGACAGCTTGAGGTGGAGGTCGGGAAGGTCGGGGAGGTTGAGGTCGCCCTAGAGGGGGAGGCCAGGCCAGGTACTACGCTCTTCCAGCCCGTTCAGAGACTGTAGCTTCAAATTCAGTCATCACAAGTATTGGCCCTGTTTTTCATAGGGATGCATCAGTATTATTTGACCCAGGATCTACGTATTCATATGTGTCTTATTATTTTGCTTCACATCTGGGGATATCTCGGGATTCTTTGAGTTCCCCTGTTAATGTTTCTACTATCGTGGGAGATTCTCTTGTTGTGGACCACGTATATCGGTCGTGTTTGATTTTTGTCAGCGGTGTTAAGACCAGGGATGATTTATTATTACTCAGTATGGTAGATTTTGATGTTATCTTGGGCATGGACTGGTTGTCGCCTCATTATGCTATTCTTGATTGTCAAGCCAAGACCGTGACGCTAGCTATGCCAGGTTTACCGAGAATAGAGTGGAGAGGTACCTTAGAGTATACTCCCCGCAGAGTCATTTCTTTCCTTAAGGCTCAGCGGATGGTTGAGAAGGGGTGTGATGCGTACTTAGCCTATGTGAGAGATGTTAGTGTTGACACCCCTACAGTTGAGTCAGTTCTACTTGTGAGGGACTATCCTGATGTTTTTCCAGTCGATCTTCCGGGTATGCCTCCCGATAGAGATATTGACTTCGACATTGATTTGTTGCCGGGCACTCAGCCCATTTCCATTCCTCCCTATCATATGGATCCTCCTGAGTTGAAGGAGTTGAAGGAGCTATTGCAAGAGTTGCTCGATAAGGGTTTCATCAGGCCCAGTGTATCACCTTAGGGTGCTTCGGTATTATTTGTGAAGAAAAAAGATGGCTCTATGCGTATGTGTATTGATTACCGACAACTGAACAAGGTTACAATGAAGAACATGTATCCCTTGCCTCGCATTGATGATTTATTTGACCAGTTGTAGGATGCCAGGGTATTCTCCAAGATTGACTTGCGTTCTGGCTATCACCAGTTGAAGATTCGGGAGCCGAATATCCCGATGATTGACTTCAATACCCGATATGGCCACTATGAGTTTCTTGTCATGTCATTTGGGCTGACCAATGCCCCAGCAGCCTTTATGCATTAGATGCACAGTGTATTTCAGCCTTATCTTGATTCCTTCATCATCGTGTTTATTGACGACATCTTGGTGTATTCTTGGTCCCAGGCGGATCATGAGTAGCATTTGAGGACTTTGCTTCAGACTTTGAGGGAGAAGAAATTATATGCAAAATTTTCTAAGTGTGAATTTTAGCTTGATTCTATGGCATTCTTAGGCCATGCGGTGTCTTGTGATGGGATCAAGGTAGACCCGAAGAAGGTGGAGGAAGTGTAGAGTTGGCCTAGACCGTCATCAGCTACCGAGATCCGTAGTTTCCTTGGTTTGGCAGGTTACTATCGCCGTTTTGTGGAGGGATTTTCATCCATTGCAGCACCTATGACCAGACTGACCCAGAAGGGTGCTCCGTTCAGGTGGACTGAGGATGTGAGGAGAGCTTTCAGAAGCTCAAGACAGCCCTGACTATAGCTCTAGTGTTGGTATTGCCTACAGGTTCAGGGTCCTATACAGTCTATTGTGATGATTCGAGGATTGGCCTTTGGGCAGTATTGATGCAGGACGGTAGGGTGATTGCCTACGCGTCCAGACAGTTGAAGGTGCATGAGAAGAAATATCCAGTTTATAACCTCGAGTTGGCAGCGATTGTTCATGCCCTAAAGATATGCGTCATTATCTATACGGCGTTCCCTGTGAGATCTTCACGGATCATCGGATTTTGCAGCACTTGTTCCGGCAGAAGGACCTTAATTTACGCTAGCGAAGAGGCTTGGAGTTATTAAAGGACTATGACATAACTATATTATACCATCCGGGGAAGGCCAATGTGGTGACCGACGCCTTGAGTCGCCGGGCGGAGAGTTTCGGGAGTTTGGCATATCTTTCGGCAGTTGAGAGGCCCTTAGCCTTGGATGTCCAGTCCTTAGCCAGTCTGTTTGTGAGATTGAATCTTTCGGAGCTTTGCCGGGTATTAGCTTGTGTGGTTGCTCGATCTTCTCTTTATGACCTCATTCGAGAGCGCCAGTATGATGATCCCTACATTCTGGTTCTTCAGGACAGGTTTTGGCTAGGTTATGCCAGGGATGTGACTATAGGTGATGATGGCGTGATGAGAATGCAAGGCCGTATCTGTGTGCCCAATGTAGATGGGCTTCGGGAGTTGATTCTTGAGGAGGCCCATAGCTCGCGGTATTCCATTCATCCGGGTACTGCGAAAATGTACCAAAATCTTAGACAACACTATTGGTGGAGAAGGATGAAAAAGGATATAGTGGAGTTTGTGGCCAAGTGTCTCAACTGTCAGCAAGTCAAATATGAGCATTAGAGACCAGGAGGGTTACTTCAGCAGATTGAACTTCCAGAGTGGAAGTGGGAGCGGATCATCATGGACTTTGTGGTTGGACTTCTTCGGACTTTGAGAAAGTTCGATGATATTTGGGTGATCGTGGATCGGCTGACCAAGTCAGCCCATTCCATTCCATTATTGACTATATATTCCTTCGAGAGATTGGCTGAGATTTATATCAGGGAGATTGTTCGCCTCCACGGTATTCCAGTATCTATCATTTCAGACAGAGGTACACAGTTCACTTCATGGTTCTGAAGATCCATTCAGTAGGAGCTAGGCACTAGGGTGGAGTTGAGTACAACCTTTCACCCTTAGACGGACGGACAGTCCGAGCGCACGATTCAGATTCTTGAGGATATGCTCCGTGCCTATGTGATGGATTTCGGAGGGTCATGGGACCAATACTTGCCACTGGCAGAGTTCGCTTATAATAACAGCTACCAGTCTAGCATTCAGATGGCGTCATATGAGGCTTTGTATGGTAGACGGTGCATAGTCCCTAAATATGAGTTTAAGCTTTAGAAATCGGACCGTAGTAGGAACTGTGTGAAGACGGGTCCGGAATGAAATTTTGTTGACTATGTTAGCTCCATTAGGTGATTTCGGGGTTAGAAGCGTGTCCGGAGTGTGTTTTCGAGGTCTGTAGTAGATTTAGGCTTGAATTGGCGAAAGTTAGAATTTCAGCGATTTCGGCCGATAGGTGAAATTTTGATATTGGGATCGGAATGGAATTCCGAGAGTGGATGTAGGTCAGTTATTTCATTTGTCACCTGTGTGTAAAATTTGAGGTCATTCGGACTAGTTTTGACGTGTTTCGACATCGGTTGTGAATTTTGTAAATTTCATAAGTTCTTAGGCTTGAATCCATGTATAATTGGTGATTTGGATGTTATGTGATGTATTATGAAGGCTCGACTAAGTTTGGATAAGGTATTAGGACTGGTTGGTAGGTTTGGTTGAGGTCTCGGGGGCCTCGGGTGTGTTTCGTATGCTCAACAGGCATTTTTAGCCTTGTGTGATTGCTGGTTTTTGCTGGTGTAATTGCAACAGTTTTTCCTTCACCATGATCACGTAGAGTAAATGGAGGCATGCAAGATTTTTTACATTGCGATCGCATAAAATGGACCGTGATCGCATAAGTGTGGGCAGCTTAGCCACTGCGTTCACATAAGCTTATGTTCGCGTAGAATAAATTAGGCGGCTGAGGATTTGAGTGTTACTCTACGCGATCGCGTGTAGCCAACCACGATCGCGTAGGTCTGGGTAATTGAGAATCGTGTTCGCAATCAGATCCATAATTCTTCGCGATCTGAGGGCCCGTGTTAGTTACTCTTCGTGATCGCGACTGTGTGTCCGCGATCGCAGTGAAGAAAGTGTTGGGCAGAATCTTAAAAACTCAAAATCGAGGGTTTAAGCCATAATTCATATTTTGAACTTGAGAGTTCGGAAAAGTGCGATTTTTGGAGAGATTCTTACCTGGGAAATTTGGGTAAGTAATTCCTACCCGTTTTAGATTAATTTCCATGATTATACATTTAAATCCATCCTTAAATTTCGAAATCTTGGTGGAAAATTGGGGAAAATTTGGAGAAAGTTATTAGGCCAAGTTTTTGAGTTTTGACCGAGATTTTGGTATCCGATTCGAATAATTCTTGTATGTTTAGACTCGTGAGTGAATAGGTGTCCGAAATTTGTAATTTTTACCCGATTCTGAGACGTGGTCCCGGGGGGCTTTTTGGGCAATTTTCCTAATTTTGCGTGTTAGCTGTGAACTAATTAGCTAGATTGATTTCTTAAGTGATATTTACATTATACAACTGAATTGAATATATTTAGGCCATTCGGAGTTGGGTACTCGGGGAAAGAACATGATTCCGGGTTGAGTTGAGCAGTCGAGGTAAGTGGCTTGCCTAACCTTGTGTGGGGACTTCCCTTAGGTTGTTTTGACATTATTTGTTATATGGGTGCCGTGTACGTGAGGTGACGAGTACGTACACGGGCCATTGTTACTAGAATTCCATTCTCCTCTTTCCATGGATAAATCATTTTACTCATATTTCATTGTTTAATGTGCTAGTTGTGTAGTTAGATTAGGAAGGAGCATGTCTACTTGTTTTACCTAAATCCCCTATTTGATACTATGTGCACTATGTTTAGTTAGTTTTATATTTATCTTGCCTGTGACTTTTTTTCTGAACTGTTTAAATAAACCTTATTCGGCATTCATTCGCATTGCATATTTAAATTGGGACTACAGACGTATTCCGGGAGCTTTCCCCCTATATTGCATATTTAAATTGGGACTACGAACGTATTCCATGAGCTTTCCCCCTGTATTGCATATCTAAATTGGGACTACGGACGTATTCCGGGAGCTTTTCCCCTGTACTACATCTTTACATTTGGAACTATGGCACGTATCCCAGGAGATTCCACCGTGTGATACGTTGTGCTGAGCCAAGGGCTCCCTGTTGCTGTTTTATTTTTGGATTATTCATTTTACTGCTTACCTTAGAATTTATATCCTTCTGTACTGATTTAAATTGTTTTACTTATAAATCCAGTAGAGCCTTAACCTTACCTCGTCACTACTTAACTGGGGTTAGGCTTGGCACTTACTGAGTACCAATTGTGGTGTACTCATGCCCTTTTCTGCGCATGTTTTTCGTGTGCAGATCCAGGTTCTAGTACGCAGTTCTGTGGCTAGTGGTCGTCGTAGCTGCTTCGAGGAGACTGCAAGATAATTCTGCCGCGTCCGCAGAATCCTCCGAGTCACCTTCCATTCTAGTTAGATAGAGACATCTTATGCATTTCCTTTTCGTTGTGTAGAGCAAATTTGGGATAGAGCTTGTGATTAAATGTGACATTTTTGGGTTTTGGGAGTTATATTTGTACATGCCGAGTGGCGATATTGCATTTAATAGATTTACTTAATTTCATCTTTATTTATTTTTATTTTTTTTCATTTGGTATCTTCCGCAAATTTAGGATTTTCTAATCATTGAGATTAGGTACCGTCACGATATCTTTCAGAGGGTAAATCGGATCGTGACACTATGCATTTTGAGTAAACTTGCATGCTCAAAGCAGCTTCCTGCACTGGATATACTTTCTCATTTGCTATCCTCTGCTGGAGGCGCTATTATGGAAGTAAATAGTAAAAGAGAGTTTTTTGTTTGTTTGTTATAGGATTCTGATTTTATATGCTCGATTTTAACTCTTTTGGCCAGCTATGTTTAATGTTTTGTACTAATGCAAAAATCATTTCAGTTTAGTTTGGTTAGCTATTGAAACCGTACCATAAATGTATCGAAACAAAGAAGAAATATCGAACCGTATCGAATTACTTTGGTACTGTATTTAATACGCACAATTAATTTACCGAATATCGAAATATCGCACTGTAGTTCTTAAATACCTTACGGAAGTATCGAACGCCCATACTTCTTACAAAGAGTATATATATCTCAAGACTCCAATCTCGTCTAAATGTTCATAAGCATTCCCTCGACAAATATCTTGAGATATTTGATACTTCTAACATTTTACGAAATATTCTTTTCCAACAACTTCTACTTGTTGAAAAGGCATAAATTGAACA
>ML395523.1:0-64588 GCA_005239525.1 Nicotiana knightiana | reverse complement strand
CCCCCCCCCCTCCCAAACACCCCCGAAAAGAAAGGAAGAAAAAAGGAAAGTAAATTCATGACGAAATCAAAATGAACAAACCACGTCGGTAGTTTTTTTTCACTGGAAGGTGATTTGTGAGGTTACTTCTTTGATTTCCATAAGCAACATGCATAAATTTGACGAAATAGGAAGAAGATTGATTGAAAAAATTCTCTTTTTCCATATTGAATGAATTCTACACTGTACAGATTATGAATATATACAACAAGAATGAAATCTAAAAATAACGACCTATGCTACGTGTACCTAAACTATTAGCTTAGCTATAAAAAAACTAGAAGACAAATTCAGATAAGCAAAAAATAATATTTACAAACCTAATTTCTGAATCTTCTTTCCACAGCCTTCTTGTAGGCCCAAGATGAAAAGCCAAAACGAAGTAAATAGCTGGAGGCCAAAACTTGGGGAAGTTACCTGACATACTCATTTGTAAAATTCACTTTTATGATATATTTAAGTTTTAAAATTACGTAAAATATTCTAAAAGTATTACACGCTATACCTTTATATATTCTAAAATATATCATAATATTCTATTTTGGAATACAATCCAAACTTGCCTTACCACAATATTCTAATTTGGCATACAATATTATAGGTAAACAGAATTTTAATTTGTAATACAATAATCAAAGTAAACATACCACAATATTCTAATTTGAAATATAATACTCAAATTAAATATATCAAAATATTTTAATTTAAAAAATCCCACGAACCTAGCTTAGTAGCTTACCATAATTAATATTCTAATAAAGATTACAATACCCAAACCAAACATACCACATTATACTAATGAGGAATACAATATTTAAATAAAATATACTATAATATTCTAATTTGTAATACGGTATTCAAACCAAACACACCACAATATTCTAATTTGGAATACAATATTCTAGCAAAATACACTACAGTATTATAAGTTAGAATATAATATTCAAACCAAGTATATTATAATATTTGAGTTTGGAATACAATATCCAAACCAAATATATCACAATATTCTAATTTGTAATACACAATATAATATTTTAGAATATAGTAGGTATACATACCAAAATAAATTTATAAAGCAGGTATAAAGAGTAAAAAAAAAAATTTCAATTGTATATGGTGTAAACTGATATTTTCAATGGGCATACCGTGTGTCACACCTCCTTTTTTCACCCCCGGATTAATGAAGGGTAATAAGGAGGTTTTTCCAATTAAAGTGACATTATTCGATTTTGGGATTTATTTATTAATTTTAGAGTTGCCACCCAGATTTTTTACGATGCTCCGAGACGCCATTTATTTATTGAAAATTCCAAACCGAGGAAATTTTGACTCTGTTTAATTTGTCTGCGACCAGAAATCCAAGTAAGGAATTCTGTTAACCCGTGAGAAGGTGTTAGGCACTCCCGAATTTCGTGGTTCTAGCACTGTCGCTTAACTATTGGCCTAATTATCTGATCATTTACATATTTTAAACCTATTGTGCTTTTTAGCCTTTTTACTTTTAGCCGCTTTTAATATTTATGGATTTATCTTGAAATAAGTCACGACGACGTGCACTTATTTATTTTTGGACACATTATAACTACGCCACATGAAATGCACCCGCAATTACAACGTGTGATTTTTATTATAGTTTGAAATTGAAGACGGGGATATGAGTTGTCGCACCCGAGTGTGGATTACTTAGTCAAGATATATGGTCATGACGATTTTATAGTGCCTATTTGAGGCGATATTTGTTTATTTCTTATGTTTTCTATTCGAAGGAGCATTTTAGCTTTAAGACCAATTAGGACGCTTATGGATTTATTTTAAACAAGTCACGATGGCGTACACTTGTTGTTTTTGGGTACATGGCAAACACGTCACATGAAATGCAGCCATGGTTGCTATGTACATTTTATTAATGTTTGGAGTTGAGGGTCGGGGGCATGAGTTGCCATTCCCGAGTGTAGGTTACGGTAGTTTTAGAATAATATCCGGTTCTTTATCAAATTTCAAACTAAAGATATGGTTCTACCTAAAGGATTTCCTAGAAGTGAATTTTATTAATCTAAAGATAGCATGTTTCGGGCTATGGCCATATTTTAGCCCCAAATTGTTTCAACTCTTTTTACCAACCCTAATTATAGCTAGTTCGTAGGATAGGTAGGTTAGACAATTTAGCCAAGCATGACTAATCAAGGATACTAACAGGAATAGCTACCCAACAACTTTAATATAAAAATCAAAATCAGATTTGGATAATTACTATTATTTTTACCACTAAACGATGCTGTTTTTTTTTAAAGTAGTCTTCATGTATAAAGAAAATCAACATGTTTAATATAAGTTATACAAATGGAAGCGCTGAAATAAGGAAAGTATTCTCAAATTCCAATTAAGTATTAGTCATTATATGCCATATTACATAGATATCTTAAAATAACAGAAAACAGGAAATAAATGTTTAAAGCTACCGAAAAATATAATTTTTAACTTCCTAGGCTATCACGTTAATGAGAAGAAACGACAACTTGAATATTAGATTCATAATATCCTGTCCGATTTATTACAACACAAAAATAAATGTGTACATGGTCTAATAAATGTACTGTTACATCACTTATACTATAAGACTAAATTAATCAATTGGAAGCTAATGGTTGCTTCTGTGCAGATTTGCAGTTGCTATTGAGTCTTGAACAACATTGAACCCTTATGCATCAACAGAGAATGGATCTTCCCATTGAGTAGGGGTCAGGTCCAGTCCTTCTAATGCTATTTTTGAAACTGGATAATCCCTAACAAACATTTAAGCCCTTTTAATTGGGATAAACCTGACCATTGGGCCAGATTCATATTTTAGTGTTGTTTTATACTAGTAACATCTATTACAAGCCTAAGAAATACAGAGTTATTCCTAAACTAAATAAGAGTTTCAAATTACTACTCTAGCTAGACATCTTTTTGATTAATCTTAATATTAGTATCTGTAAATCCTCTAACCAAAGGATTTTTAGGTATCATTCTGGAATGAATCTTGATACGGTTACTGCTGAACATAGTTCCTTATGCCTGTGGGATGAATCTGACCATGGAAGGGGTCATATTCAACTCCATGGAAGTCATCTTCTGTGACATTCAACTCATACAATGACTTTGATTCTTTAGGCATTTTTAGAGAACGAATCTACCCACTTGAAGGGTTCAGATTCGTTATTCTACAGCCTTTGTTGATTGCTCATTTCATAATCTCAAAGGGTGATAAGCTACTGTTTAAGCGCTTAATATGGGGTGAATTTGACTATCAACAAGTCAAACATATCTACCATAGTGCTAATAATAACATAATTCTAAACTATATAGAAACTTTGATTATTTAGCCATTTTTAGAGGATGAATTTGACCATTCAAAGGTTTAGATTCCTCACCCTAATGTCTTTTTTAACTACATACTTTATACCCCTTTTGAAGGGTAAACTTCAGCCCACCATACTAATGTTTGTGCACTCATCATGGGATGAGCTTGATTATTAAGGAATCAAACTCATCTACCCTAGTGCAAGTTACCCTAATATGCTGAACAAATATAAAATTAACATTTAACCACCAAATCTAAATGTATTGACAGAAACATAATGAAAAATCAAACTGATTCCAAAAGTTGCATACATTAAAATAATAATAACCTTACTTCAGTTTTTATATCAAGAATGGAGGAGAAGAGGATTCGGATTCATACAACCTTGAAGTAAACACAACACGAGTCAACCATTTCAGCATAAAGTTTTGGATTCAATAAAACTATGTCTAAAGTTCATCATTACATACCTTAAAGAGAGATTTAACGAAATCCTGACCAAATAAAGGTCAGGTAATCAACAAAGTAGCAAAAAGAAGGAAAATCCAGCAACAATGAAAGCAGGAGAAAACCCAGCAAACCAGGAAGAGTAAACAGCCCAGGACTTGAGTACTCAAAACAGATATTTCAAAACAAGAACAGAAAAGAACAAGAACCAAGTTGAGAAGACCCACAAAAGCTTTATGAACTCCCAAAAGAAAATCAAACTTTTCAACCATATTTTTTTTTTTTGGAAATTTTGTTTATGAATGAAAAAATATTTTGATTCTTTCTGTATTTTCAGAATGTATTAGCAGCTAAGAGAGGTTGAAAGAAAGTTTTTCCCCCGAGTCCCCCTTTAGGCTGAATAGCCTAGTCTATATATATGGAAATTAAGAGTAGCATCTTTAGAGGATATTCCTAATCCTATTAGGCTGAAATAGTACAGGTACAACTGTCAGACCTTATTCTTTTGAACAGCTGTACCTTCTTCTAGAACATTCCATTAATTCCAGCCCTTATCCCCTTTTAAAGTCACTGTTTTACCCTTAAAGAATCTGATTCTTATGATATATTCCTAATTCTAGAAGTATCTTGGGTTGTTATACCCAAGATTCTTCAGTTGTAATTCCTAAACTACCCCTTAATATCCTTAGAATTACCCTTTAATATTAATCAAGATTATCTATTGATTTGGGTTAATTACTAGGTTAAAGAACTTGAAATTGATTCATCATTAACTAGAGATTAAGCTTAGGTGAATTATTTTAAACCTAATTGTGATTAACTCAATTTGAGTCATTATACTTAATCAACCTGATTGAGTGATCAACTTAATTAACTATTAGTGAAGTTGCAATTAACTAACTCTTAGCCTAGTATGTAATTACCTTATTAAATATTGAATAATAGAGATGACTAACTCACTAATCAATCTTTGATTTTAGGTGAGCTATTTTCAGGCTCTAGGTTAGTTAGTTTACACCCTTAGAGTTAGTTTCCAATTATACTATTAGTTATCTTAGTTTCAAGGGTATACCTAATCAAAAACTAATAGTTAACTAATCAGACTACTAAATCAAAGGTGAGTTGAGGTGAAATCAATTCAACAATAAACTAAAAATCAGAAAACAAGTTAGGGGATCGAATAGCTGAGCATAATACAAAGAAACCTAAACATGGTCAATCAACTGATGCAAATACATGAAGCACATTTAAAACTCATGAATCGTCAAAACCTGAGCTATATCATTCCAATATCCAAACAGGGTTCAATTAACCTAAGCATGTATGTGTGAACTAACAATACACAAGGTCAATTAACCAAACATGAATCAATGATAGGAAACAAATATGCACTGATATAGTAATAAGAATCTTAAGTTATCTACTAAGCAAGGAAGTCTATTCAGGTTCTGAATTAAGTACAAGAAGGAACGTTCAAGCAAACATGAGCAAAATAACAAGAGAAATAAGCTGGTCTAAGTAGGAACAATGGAAACAATAATTAAACCTAATAATTTGTTCATGATTTCTTTTCACAGTAAAACCCTAGGAACATACAAAAGAAAAAGGAAATACCCG
Source organism: Nicotiana knightiana (assembly GCA_005239525.1). Lineage (NCBI taxonomy): Eukaryota > Viridiplantae > Streptophyta > Magnoliopsida > Solanales > Solanaceae > Nicotiana > Nicotiana knightiana. The sequence goes on along the minus strand of ML395523.1, from coordinate 59,139 downwards.
TTTCTTTTTCTAGAAAAAGCTTTGGCCGGAAAACTTGGGGGTCGCTGGACCTTGGCCGGACTCCGAAAGGGTTTGAAAACGAGTCAAACCCTCATGAATCAATTGCTCCAGTCAAGAGAAATTGACTCATGAAGGTCCGAGTCGCTGGTTATCTCTAAATCGGCCGGAGAGATTTCTAGGGTTTCAAATTTTTAGATCTGAAATTTGAGGGATTTGAGCGGGTTTCTGATGAAATCAATGGTAGGGGTGATTGAGGATGAAGAGAGGATCATCTAGGTGAAATTTGGGCTCGATTGGGGGTCGTCCGCCACCGGTAGGCGATTTCTGGTGGGCGGAGCAAGGTGGGAATCCTAAGGCGGCTAGGGTTTAGTTATACAGAAGAGAGAGAGACGGAGGGGATGGGGGAGGGTGTTAGACTTTGAGTTCTGAGGGGTAGGGGGATTTAGGAACAGATATATAGGTTAGGGCTGTTGAGTTCCCAGCCGTTGGATCTAAATAGATCAACGGTTGGGATTGTTTCCTTAATTGAAACAGGGTCATTTTGGTTACTGGGCAGGGGGGGGCAGGCCGGATGTAAGGATTTGGTCCTGGGTGGAGTCCGTGTGTATAGAGAGGTTTTGGGCCTGGGTAATTTCAGCCCAGGTCCGAATTAACTACTTAATTAATTTAAAATAACTTAAAACTCCACAAAAAATGTATTATTTAAAGCTAACTTAGTCTAATTATAGATTAATTGGTAAATAAATTAAGAGTAAAATAATTAATTTGACACTCATATATTTTAAAAGAAATCAATTTTCACAATTTTTTCGGAAAAAATGACTAGATTTAGCAATTAGTTGTTAAAACTACATTACATCAAATAATCATCATCCTTATTTTATTCAAATAATTACAAATAATGAATATATAATTCCTTGGTAATAGTGATGCGCCTAATTACGCAAATTTAAATAATTTAAAAAAAATCAATTATGAATATGCAATTCACAATTAACAGTAAATTTCAACAAAAAAAATTGTGAAATTAAGTTACTTATCCAATTTTGTAGGAGTTTTTAGTAGGTGAAAAATTACATGCTCACAGCTGCCCCTCTTTCCTTGGAAACACGAAGATTTTTCGGGCAAAGACAAAGTGAGCAGTCATGAATGACTTTCACCCATTCGCATGCTCCATGTGAAGCGGTTTTTGAAAAGTTTGACCGAACCCTGCTTCAAGGTTGCCTACATATCCTTGGCTATAAAGGAATCATGTCAGTGTAGTTCTGGAGGTTTTAGTAGCTGGTAATACCGAGTGACTATGGTTTCACTACGATTGCTGCTGTTACTGCTGCTGATCTCCTTATTACACCCAAGTACAAAACGAATGACTAACTAAAACCTATCAGCTGCTAAATTACAAGATTCCTATCTAGGACTTGGTCTTGAGTCTTGATTTTTGCGGACTCTGACCTGGGTCCTGATACTTGTTAGTAGCAGATACTGGTTTTGTCTCATCGTTCCTTGGATCAAAGCAGGATATACTAGACGGATGACTTCAATCTTGTCCTGAACAGTCCATATCTTTCCTGTTTGTGCACTTTTGGATTCAATCTTCTCTTTCTTCTTTTGTTTTGTTATTTTTTGGATCGAAACTTCTTCTTTTGGTTGTCTCAAGTTCCAATGTCCTAGAAACCTAATCTGCACAAAAATAAAAACAAACGAACGATATTTTCTGCCCCAGTTTTCACTAGGAAAATTTCGTGAGTTATTGTAACAAGCTCTATACTACTTCATTATTGAAAGAAATGAAAATCCGGAACAGGCGCATCCGGAGTTATTGCAGACTAGGGAGTGGATACCCTATGTCTCAAAGCAAGATCAACTAGGGGTTAGGAGCCCTATGTTGCAAAATGAAATCAACTAGGGATTGTGTACCCTTGATTGAAAAGAAATAAACCAGTGAGTGTATACCCTTGCTTGGAAAAGAAAGCATCAACCAGGGATTGTATACCCTTGATTGGCATCGACTACGGGAGTGTATTCCCTGCGTCAGGAAAAGAAATCAACCAGGGAGTGTATACCCTTGATTGAAAAATAAAACATCAACCAGGTGTGTATACCCTTGATTGGAAAAGAAAACATCAACCAGGGAGTGTATACCTTTGATTGGCATCGACTACGGGAGTGTATACCTTGCGTCGAGAATAGAAATCAACCAGGCAGTGTATACCCTTGATTGGAAAAGAAAACATCAACCAGGGAGTGTATACCCTTGATTGGAAAAGAAAACATCAACCAGGGAGTGTATACCCTTGATTGGAAAAGAAAACATCAACCAGGGAGTGTATACCCTTGATTGGCATCGACTAGGGAGCGTGTACACCCTACATCGGGAAAAGAAATCAACCAGGGAGTGTATACCCTTGATCAGAAAAGAAAGCATCAACCAGGGAGTGTATACCCTTGAATGGAAAAGAAAGCATCAATCTGGGAGTGTATACCCTTAATTGAAAAAAAAACATCAACCAGGGAGTGTATGCCCTTGATTGGAAAATAAAGCATCAACCAGGGAGTGTATACCCTTAATTGGAAAACAAATCAACCAGGGGGTGTATACCCTTGATTTGAAAAGAAAACATCAACCAGGGAGTGTATACCCTTGATTGGAAAAGAAAGCATCAACCAGTGAGTGTATACCCTTAATTGAAAAAAAACATCAACCAGGGAGTGTATGCCCTTGATTGGAAAATAAAGCATCAACCAGGGAGTGTATACCCTTGATTGGAAAAGAAAGCATCAACCAGGGAGTGTATACTTTTGATTGGCGTCGACTACAGGAGTGTATACCCTGCGTCGGGAAAAGAAATCAAACAGGGAGTGTATACCCTTGATTGGAAAAGAAAACATCAACCAGGGAGTGTATACCCTTGATTGGAAAAGAAAGCATCAACCAAGGAGTATATACCCTTGATTGGCGTCGACTACAGGAGTGTATACCCTGCGTCAGGAATAGAAATCAAACAGGGAGTGTATACCCTTGATTGGAAAAGAAAACATCAACCAGGTGTGTATACCCTTGATTGGGAAAATAAAGCATCAACCAGGGAGTGTATACCCTTGATTGGCATTGAAAGAATCAACCAGGGATTGTATACCCTTGATTGGAAAAGAAATCATCAACCAAGGAGTGTATACCCTTGATTGGAAAAGAAAAACATCAACCAGGGAGTGTATACCCTTTATTGGCATCGACTATAGGAGTGTATACCCTGCGTCGGGAAAAGAAATCAACCAGGGAGTGTATACCCTTGATTGGAAAAGAAAACATCAACTAGGGAGTGTATACCCTTGATTGGGAAAAGAAAGCATCAACCAAGGAGTGTATACCCTTGATTGGAAAAGAAAACATCAACCAGGAAGCGTATACCCTTGATTGGCATCGACTAGGGAGCGTGTACACCCATGTCGGGAAAAGGTGTAATTGGGGATTGGAGGCCCCATACTACTTTGAGTTATTTTCAACTTCAATTTTTTTGAGGAAACTTCCTTTTCTTTGGAGTCAAGGCTACAAAGCTTCTTCTAGCTTTCGCGCCATTCCTTTTGATTGCACCTGCTTTTGCATGGTCGCTTTTGCACCTGTTTTCTATTTTCAAACAAATAACAATTTTTTAGTTTGAAACGGTGGTTGGTTTTGCGGCCTTGATTTTCAACTGTTTGATCTCAGTTCTTTTGATGAAGATCCCAATCACTTGCTTGCTGGGGATTGGGTTTCATCTCTAATCCCGGGGACCTTTGGCTTTCCAGATTTTGTTGTGGTGACCGGTCACGTGAGACCTAATATTTTAGCTTTATTCTGCCTTTGTAGGCCTTTCGCTTGCTTCCCTTTGGATTTCATGAGTATTGGGGGGGGGACTTTTTGGCCCCTCAAGTTCTGCTGTGACGGTTAGTCGTGTGGGACTTAACCTTTCCAACTTTATTGCGCCTTTATTGGCCTTCCAATTCTGACTTTTCTTCCAACTGTAACTTTAGGTCATTTGGAATATTTCGGCTTTTCAAACCTTTCCAAGATGGTTAGCCACGCGGGGCTCAACCTTTCAACTTCATTCGCTTTTTAGGCACTTCAATTTTATTTTCTCTTTTCAAGGTTTTGAGTTTGAAGCATCGGCTGCTACGGCCAGTTGAGATCGACTCGATGCCCCTGACGAGGCTTGGTGCCCTTTGTATGTTGGCTCGGGTCAACTGAGAATCCCGTAAATCAGTTTTGCCATCCTTTCTTTGTCTTATTTCAGGAATAGAGATAGACCGAAAGGGATTCAAAATAAAAAATAAATGACAGAATGGACAATGAATTTAAACAAAAGGTGTCCCTTTCGGGGAAAGGATAGGACTTATCTGGAGTTCATGCGGACTTTAATGAACATGACATGCCTTTTGGACTGGATGCCTGATCCGTGTAAACCGTCTGACTCTCAGAAATTCATCACAACTATCACCTCGAGATTGAGGAACCTTACCCTAGACTGTGTCCATATCAGTGATCCATTATCCTTTTCTATTAGTGGCGCCCTTTGCGGGTTTTCACCAACTAACCTCTGTCATTTCTCTTCTCACCATCACCTTGTAGTGCTCTTTGCGAGTTTTCACCAACAAGACTCTCTTATTTTTAATTTCTCTGCTTACCGTCGCCTCACGGTGCCCGTGTGGGTTTTCACCAATGAGACTATAAATTCTCTCATTTGCTTGTATTTGGATCCAAACAACTTTTTCCATAATTTTGGACATCTTTGCCGATTGATCGGAAGGACTTGAACAGGGTTTTTGCTGAAAAGAATTTGTGTTGAATTACAACTTTGGAACCTTTCAGGTGACACATTGCCGAATCTTAACACTTGCCCCAACTTAAACTCTTGGGGAAATGTGGATTTTTGTTTTGGTGTGACTGAACCCCACGGAGAGGCTGCCTACGTATCCTTTTGGAATCAAGTCGAACATAGTTCAGGGAACTTTTGTTTTTTTTTTTTTTTTTTTTTTTTTTTTGTTTTGTTTTTCCTCTTCTCTTTTTTTGTTTTCTCCTACTTTTGCTTCCCTCGTTCTTCTTTTCTTTTTTTTTCTTTTTTATTTTTTTTTTCATTTGATTTTTTTTTGTTGCTTTTTCTTTTTCAATAACACTTTCAGTTTCCAAAGAGGGTAATCAAAGAAGAGTAGCCGGCTCAAAAGGGTTTGCAAAAGGGTTAATGGTGTTTGGGTAGCGAGAATGAAAGACTTCGTCATCCCGAACGGAGAACATTTGAATATATAGAGGATCAAACATAGTACCTTTTGACGGCATCTGCATTGACAGCCGTATCGGGGTCATTTCCTTCGATGTCCCCCAAGTATAACACTCCTTTTGGTAGCAATTTCCTTATGATGTATGGACCTTTCCAGTTTGGGGCGAACTTTCCTTTCGCTTCTTTGTGGTGCGGGAGGATACATCTTAAAACGAGTTTCCCTACTTCGAAGTTCCTAGGTCGCACTTTCTTGTTGTAAGAGCGGGCCATTCTTTGCTGGTATAATTGTCCGTGGCACACTGCGGCCATTCTTTTCTCATCAATCAAAGTTAATTGCTCTAGTCAAGTCTTGACCCACTTATTGTCTTAAATTTCTTCTTCGACAATAATCCGAAGGGAAGGAATTTCGACTTCTGCGGGTATTACGGTTTCAGTGCCGTAAACCAGTAGGTAAGGGGTAGCTCCAAATGATGTGCGCACGGTCGTGCGATATCCCAACAATGCAAAAGGCAGCTTTTAATGCCATTGCCTGGATGTTTGAATCATTTTCCTTGAGAATTTTCTTGATTTTTTTGTTTGCCGCTTCAACGGAGCCATTGGCTTTAGGCCGGTAAGGGGTCGAGTTGCGGTGTGTTATCTGGAACTGTTCACATACCTCCTTCATCAAGTTATTGTTTAGATTCGCGGCATTGTCGGTAATGGTAGTTTTTGGGATACCAAAACGACAGATGATATTAGCATGCACGAAATCCACCACCCCTTTCTTAGTGACATCTTTGAACGTGACGGCCTCGACCCATTTTGTGAAATAGTCAATAGCAATCAAAATGAATATGTGCCCGTTTGAAGCCCCTGGCTGGATTGGCCTAATAAAATCTATTCCCGAGGCAACAAATGGCCAGGGTGCCGACATAGGATGCAGTTATGATGGTGGTGCATGGATTAGGTTGCCATGTATTTGACACTTATGGCACTTCCGGAAGAAATCGAAACAATCTTTCTCCATGGTCATCCAGTAATATCTAGCCCGCAAGATTTTCTTCGCGAGGACGTACCCATTCATGTGGGGACCGCATACTCCTGAATGGACCTCGCCATGAACCTTTCGGCTTCTTTGGCGTTTACACATCTTAACAGATTTAGATCGGGAGTCCTTTTATACAGTACTTCCCCACTTAGGAAGAAACTGTTGGCGAGCCTTCGGATGGTTCTCTTATGGTCTCCGTTGGCTTGCTCAGGATATTCCCTTATCTTCAAAAATCTTTCAATATCATGATACCATGGTTGGACATTGGGTTCTACTTCGACCGTGTTGCAATAACCATGTCTTTCCTTGATTTGGATCTCCAATGGGTCTATGCGAACATTACCCGGATAGGGCAGCATTGCAGCTAGGGTGGCTAGCGCATCAACTAACTCATTGTGGCACCGAGGAATATATCTGAACTCGACGGCTTTGAATCGCTTACTAAGATTCTCCACATGCTCTCTGTAGGGAAGGAGTTTAACATCCCAAGTTTCCCACTCTCCCTGAGCCTGCTTAATGATCAAATCGGAGTCCCCCATGATCAACAACTCTTCTACATCAATGTCAATGGCCATGTTCATGCCCATTATACAAGCTTCATATTCAGAGTATTATTTGTGCAGAAGAAACGGAGGTGGGCCGTGGCAGGGTAGTGTTGTCCTGTGGGTGAAATCAAGATCTCCCCTATCTCGATACCTTTCGTGTTGACTGCTCCGTCGAAGAGCATTTTCCAGGTGTCAGCGCCTTCTGGGATTACTTCGACGGAGTTGACTTCTTCATCCGGATAATAAGTGCTCAAGGGTTGGTATTCATCATCAACCGGATTTTCTGCTAGATGATTGGCCAATGCTTGAGCTTTCATAGCTGTGCGAGTGACATAGACAATATCGAATTTTGTGAGTAAGATTTTCCATTTCGCTAATCTCCCGGTGGGCATTGGCTTTTGGAATATTGAATTCAAAGGATCTAGCCTCGTGATGAGGTAGGTGGTATAAGCCAATAAATAATTTCGGAGCTTCTGAGCAACCCAAGTTAGAGCGCAGCAAGTCTTTTCTAACTGAGAATACTTGGACTCGTAGCTTGTGAACTTCTTGCTTAAGTAATAAATGGCCTTCTCTTTTTTCCCGGTTACATCATGTTGCCCGAGAACACACCCAAAGGAATTTTCTAACATCGTCAGGTATAAGAACAGTGGTCTCCCCGATTCTGGTGGGACTAACACTAGAGGATTTGACAGATATTCTTTGATCTTGTCGAAAGCATCCTGGCACTCGTCTATCCATTTGATGGCTGCATCCTTTTTCAGCAGCTTGAATATAGGCTCGCATGTGGAGGTCAATTGAGCGATGAACGTGCTGATGTAATTCAGCCTACCCAACAGACTCATGACTTCATTGGTTCTTGGGGGTGGGAGATCCCGAATAGATTTTATCTTTGTCAGGTCCAACTCAATTCCCCGTCGACTGACTATAAATCCCAGTAACTTTTTGGATGGAACTCCGAAAGCGCATTTGGCTAGGTTTAATTTCAAATCATATTTGCGCAGGCGTTCGAAGAATTTCCTCAAATGCCCCACGTGGTCACTTTGGGTCCTGAATTTAATGATCACATCATCTACGTACACCTCGATCTCCTGATGCATCATGTCGTGGAATATGGCGGTCATGGCCCTCATATAAGTTGCCCCAGCGTTCTTTAAACCAAATGGCATGACCCGGTAACAGTATGTTCCCCAGGGTGTAGTGAAGGCTGTCTTTTCTGCATCCTCTTCATCCATCAACACCTGGTGATATCCGGCATAGCAATCGACAAAAGATTGTACCTCGTGTTTGACACAATTGTCAACTAGGATATGTATGTTTGGTAGTGGAAAATTATCTTTGGGACTTGCTTTATTCAGATCTCGGTAGTCGACATATACTCGGACCTTCCCGTCCTTTTTAGGCACCAGAACCACATTGGCCAGCCAGGTGGTGTATTGGACCACTCGGATTACTCCAGCCTTTAGTTGTTTAGCGACCTCTTATTTGATCTTGTCACTCATGTCCATTTTAAATTTCCTCTGCTTTTCTTGGACATGTGGATGACCGGGGTAGGTTGGTAATTTGTGTACTACCAAATCCATACTTAGTCCGGGCATGTCGTTGTAGGACCAAGCAAACACATCTTTGAATTCAAATAGGAGTTGAATCAAGGCGTCCCTAGTCTTTTCATCCGTGTGGACGCTTATCATGGTCTCTCGAATCTCCTCTTCATTGACCAAGTTAAAGGGTTCTGTTTCGTTTAAGTTTAGCTTAGGCTTATTCTCGAACTGTTTCAATTCTCGATTTATTTCCCTAAAAGCCTCTTCTTCGTCATATTCCAGTTCTTGATTCATTATTTCGAGGTTAGACGGCGTATTAAGATCAGAGCATGAAGTCCGTAGGCATGTCATGTTTTTTAAAGCCGCATTATTAGGACTGAAAAAATAAGAAAACTAAACAAAAATCAGAAAGAATAATAGACGATGAAATTTTGATTTCATTTCATTGAATTTGAACATAGGAGGGTTCACATCGGAATTTAAAGGCAAGAATTTAAAAACACTTAAGTTACACCCTAAAATAACTCATAGTGCAGTAAAGATGGAAAAACCTGGACTACAGGGACTCCCGCCTGACAGGGAATGGAGTAGCCTTCCAGTTTTGCAACTTGGCGTCAGGCCCCATATACTGCACTTCGGCAGTGCTGGATCCTTCTCCTAGTTGGACCATATGGGCCTCATATAACATCTATCTCATTGCTCCACATATTTCTTCGATTTCTTGGGCCGTGAAAGCCTCTTCCTCTTCCTCTACGTATTTTGGCTTGACAAATGATGCGGTGATGTGTGGGATCGGTTTAGGCAATACCCAACCATTTTTCTTACGTTGGTCATCCCATCGTTCATCGTTGGGAGTAGCTTGAAACCTTATGCCAAAGAACCTTTTATTGGCAGGCAAAGTGATGGGCTCTTTAATGCCTTAAAGGACAATCCAAACCCTTTTCCAGGTGTGTACCCATGTTTGATCATGTCGTTGGAGACCATAATTGATGTGTTTGATAGGAAGGGTTGAGGGCATGGAGTTCCTTCTTCATGTTGGTCCGCAACCACAATCTCGAAAGCTTGGTAGACTATGTGCTCGCTTCCCTCTCTTGCTTCCAGGCATGGGGTTGATGGGTCCCTGTAAATAGATTGCTCGTCTTCCCCATGGACCACAATTTCTAGTCTTCATATTCAAACTTAACCATCTGGTGGAGAGTAGATGGCACTGCCCCTGCTGCATGGATACAAGGCCTTCCCAGGAGATAATTGTAGGATGTATCCATATCCATGACCTGGAATGTTACTTCAAAATCGACAGAGCCGATTGTCAAGACCAAATCAATCTCCCCGATCGTGTCTCTCTTGATACCATCGAATGCGCGGACGCACACATTGTTGGGCCTAATTCTCTCAGTCCCGATCTCCATTCTTTCTAAGGTCGAGAGAAGGAAAATATCAACCCCAGATCCACCGTCCATCATAACTCTTTTCACATCGTAACCTTCACATTTAATAGTTAGGTGGAGAGCTTTGTTGTGTGCAGCCCCTTCCGGGGACAAGTCATTCTTGCTAAATGAGATCCGGTTGACTTCAAAAAATTGCTCTGCCATTCTTTCCATTTGCTCAACCGTGGTCTCGGCCGGACATATGCTTCGTTAAGTGTTTTGATCAAGATTTTCTGATGCTCATTTGAATTCATCAGCAAGGATAAAAGTGAGACCTGAGTGGGGGACTTTCTGAGCTGCTCAATTGTGGCGTATTCAGCAATTTCATATTTTTTAGGAATTCTTCTGCCTCTCCGGAACTGATCGGCTTTTTAGGCGGAAAGTGTTTCTGCTTGCTTTTGTTCAGTTCTTCCAGGTTGAGGTATTTCTCTAATGAGTTTATATCACATGTTTCCCCAGTAATTTATTTTCCTTTGTACGTCACCACTGTTTTGTTGTAACCAGGGGACGGCAGTAGTATTCTCCATGGGAGTCTGTGATGCACGGCTAATAACCACAGGCTCATTCAGCCTTGGTGAAATTATTTGCCCCCGCGCCACATACGTCCCCTTTGGCATATACATTTTTGGACCGTTCATCATCACTTTGTTGAATTGTAGCCTCCTGGGAGGGCTCAACACACTTTGTTCCTTCCTAGGTGCCTTGGGGACGTAAAGAACAACGTCTTCTGAGGGTCCCCTATTTATCTCGGCCTCAGCCTTCTCGGGGACCTGGGGGACGGGGTTACTCTTCTTCATTTCTTTGACTGGTTTGGGTGTCGCCTTGGGCTTTCTTTTCACATCTGCAATGGCAATGATGGCCTTTAGAGCTGGATCAAAATCCTGATCCTCGCAAATCATGCCGATGACGGGCCCATGATTGTGAGTGGGTAATGGATTGTTCGTCACATTGGGAGCTTCTTAGTATCTTAACACCACTTTATTTTGTTCTATAAGGCTTTCCATGGCTCTTTTGAAGGTCCAACACTCCTCCGTGTCATGCCCCCTGCTCCGGAATGGTAGGCCCAACTGGTTCCCGGTTTGTATGATGCTGATGCTGGGTTTTGCCTGGTCAGTGGTACGGGTTGTAGAAGCCCCATCTGGACTAATTTTGGGAAGAGGCTTGAATACTGCTCCCCGATAGGAGTGAATTTGGGTCTCCTTGGTGGTTCACGGGGGTAGGTGTTGTACGGGTAGTTTTGGGGAGGGCGTGGATTATATGGAGCTGGGGGAGGATGGTTGTTCCTCGGAGGTGGAGCTCTATTCTGATTGTATTGTTGTTGCGGATTGGGATGTGGTTGAGCTTTCATTACCACATAGGGAAGAGGGGGCGTAGCATAAGCTTCGTCTTGGTGAGGATAGTAATGTTGGGAAGCTTTGGGAAATGGACGTGGGTATTGTCGAGGCTTCCTTACATCGAAAACCATCATAGCCCCTTCTTCTTTCTTTTTTCTGTTGGATACACTCCCGGATCCACTTTGGATGGCCTGGGAGGTTTCTCTTATGGCAGATTGGTTCAGGATACGACCAGTTTTTAGACCATTCTCCACCATTTCTCCAATTTTGATTCCTTCCGCAAATGGTTTACCCATGGCGGACATCATATTTTGGTAGTAATCATCTTCCTGTGCTTGTAGAAAGACGCTGACCATTTCAACCTCATCCATCAGAGGTTTGACCCTGTAGGCCTGCTCACGCCATTTGATGGCTTACTCTCTGAAGCTCTCTGAGGGTTTCTTTTTTAGATTGGATAGTGAGTTCCTATCGGAGCGATGTCCACATAGTATTGGAATTGCAGGACAAAGTCCCGTGCCAGGTCATCCCATATGTGCCAGCGGGATAAATCCTGGTCCATGTACCATTATGATGTTATTCTCGTCAAGCTTTCTCCAAAATATGCCATGAGAAGTTCCTCTTTCCCACCTGCTCCACAGAGCTGGTTACAGTACCTTTTCAGATGAGCTATGGGGTCCCCATGTCCATCATATTTTTCAAACTTGGGGGCTTTAAACCCAAGAGGCAAGTGGACGTGCGGGAACATGCCCAAATCTGCATAGGAGACACTTTTCTGCCCGCTCAACCCCTGTATATTCTTGAGGCTCTGTTCAATACTCTTCATTTTCAGAGTTATTTCTTCGTGCTCGAGGCTTTTATTATCTTGTCCCAAAGTGACCTCAAGCTGAGGTTGTTGGGGATATGCATTGGGAGTAGTATGAGTGGTATCTAGATGGACGGACGGTGTTTGGAATGTGAATGCTGGCGGCTCGAAACTTGGTCCAGAGATAGTCGGTGGAGCCGTGGCAGAGATTGGTGGTGCGGTAAAGATATTGGAAGACACACCGGAAAACAGGGCCTGGGGGCGAACCTTAGAAGGCCTTCCAGCACAGTGAGCCGACATAGTTGGATATCCAAACGTCGTGGCTGGGTAGCTTATGGGGATGTTAGATGTCCCGCCTGCCCTGGGAATTATCTCTGGGAAACCTGGGATGGTATTGGGTGGTTACCTACCATTGGACCATGCGTCCCACATTTCCAGCATGCGGCAACGCAGAGTCCTGTTCTCTTCAGCTGCTGCTGACTCAGACGTTGGGATGGGTAGATTTAGGTCTTCCATGGAAGATTTGACGATTGTCAAGTTACTTTCAGACATCATTTCTATGCTCCCTTTGATCTAGTGAAGTAAGGATGGGAAGCCAGGTTACCGCAAAACCGACCCACCTAAATATACCTTTTAGATTGAACCAACAAAATGTTAGGTTGAAACATTTGTCACATAGGCAATCGCACGTTTGGGGTATGTAATGCACCTGAGCAATTTAAACGCTTTTCTATATATTTTTGCAACAATTGTGTACTTCATCCCGGCTTTATTTCTGGGTTTTGGACCTTTCTTTCCTTTGTTATTATTTCCGCTCTTTTATTCCTCGCTTGGTTTCCTTTCTTATGGTTATGATCGAATCCTATGTGGATTGCCTACGTTCCACGGCGCCGCGTGAATCAGATCTTCACGTAGTTCATGCCACAAAACCAAAGGACAGAAATACATATTTTTTCTAAGAAGCTTCATTCTAATATTTTCATTCATTAAATAAAACACTTCTGATTACAGAAAACATGTAGCCCACTTTTGGAATTTCAAAGTTTGCAAAATAGACTCGACACATATTTTCTAAAAATATAAAAACTGTTGTGGACTCAGACATGACTACAACTTGAAAAAAAATGAAATACATACTCGAAAAACATCAAAAATACATCAGTGCTTCCGTTGCTCCAGGGGCCGGTGGGGAATCATTCGGCCTTGCCACGGGCCTACGTGCTATGTCTTGCTGGAGGCGGTAAAGGTCGTCCATTATCTTGTGGACGAAGATCATAACCGCTGAGAAGAAGGTGGGCCGAGTCATATCTTCACATTCCTGGCATTTGCTGACGATGTAGTCAGCTATCTCTTGGACCCTTCGCCTGATGATACCTTTTTCTTGAAGTAGGTGCCCGATTTTCTGGGATCTCGCCTCTAAAGTCTGGGCGTCTTTGTGACTCTGCTCTTGCCATTGTTGCAACTCTTTTTCCAACTGAGCCATCATGGCATAACATTGTTCCCTCTCTGTCTTAAATCTTTTTGCCTATTTGGCCATTTCGTTCTCGAGGACGGCCAACTTTTCCTTCAAGCCTATGAATTTCTAGTCATATTTCTTTTTTAGTCTCTGGACAATCTCTGTTCTTTCCTCTGTACTTCTGGTTAATCCTGCCCGAACTCCGGCCAACTCTTCTTCAGCTTTGTCTAGATCGTTCCCATAGCTGCACACTTTATGCCTCAGGCTGTTGATAAACCTTTCATCAGTTCTTCTTCTCTCTGGGTTCTCAACAGCTGATTTTAATTCCTGTATCTGGGCCCGAAGAACTTCATTTTCTTGGGCTAATCTATTTTTCTCCCCTTCAATTGTGGCAGTATGTAGAATGTTTTCAAACTTGATTTCCCTGACTTGGGTTTCCAACTTGCTTATGGTGGATCGGTAGCTGTTTTCCTTTTCTAACCAAGCCCAATGCTCTTGTGTTTTCTCAGTGAATTGTTTCACGTGGGGTCTCTTTGCGGCCCGTTATTGCTCTCGATGATCCCTTCCTCTTATTCCATACCAAGAAGTGTAGGCGGGCTCCACTTCCCCTTTAGATAAATCTCTCACCCGAGTTTGGGGTTCTAAAAACCTGCACTCGTTCCAGATTTGATGGACCCTGCCTTTAGGAAATGCAGCTCTCGGGCATAACTCAATGGCTTTTTGGCTTAAATCCTCGTCATGGGGAACACCCTGTTATATCCCCAACTGGCATAAGACCTGGTGTGAGGCATATGGCTGAATGCTTCGCAGGACCATTAACAGCAGATAGCAAACCTCAACATACATGTTGATAACCTCGCTAACAGGGAGCCACCCGAACGTCCACTCGATTTGGTCGGCAATCAATGAACTTAAGTATGAGTGCCAAGATTCCGTGCCCTCAAGAAATTTGTAGTCCTTTACCCGAGTACCATGTTCCTCGATGCAATTCAAACCGTTTAAGACGTAGTTCATGTAGCCTGGGCGGTGACAGAGGTGCTCGATCAGCCAGATTTGCAGAAGCAGGTTGCACCCTTAAAGAACTTTCCCCCAGATTGGCAAATTGTTAGAGCACGATAAATCTCGGCTAAGACCATTGGTATAAGTGTGCCATTGGACTTTTTATCATGAAATCTGCCATTCCCACAAGCCCGATATCTATGCATCCGTCACTTCTGGGGCAAATCAAGGTACCCAAGAATGCTACCACAAAAGCCAGCCCCCGGCGGGCTTCCCATTTAGCTTGATCTTTGTGAGTTAGACCAGTGTTGTTAGCCTCATAACCTCGGGGATCTCCATAACGTTTATAAAGAAAGTAGAAAGTGCAGAAACCTTCAGACAGGTGTGGGTCTTGGACGTCCCGACTAATGCTCAACAGATCCAAGAACTTATGTGGAGTCACCGTCCTGGGTGCCAGTGGGTACCGGCTTCTAAGATTGTCATTGAGACCAGCATACCCTGATATTTCCTCTAGCGTGGGCGTCAATTCAAAGTTTGAAAAGTTGAACACGTTGTGGGCGGGATCCCAAAACGGTACTAGAGCCTCGACGATGTCCAACCTCGGCTTGATTTTTAAAAGGCCAGTAAGTCCCCCTAAAGCTTTCATAACAGACTTTCTACTAGCTTCCCCCAAGTCGCTCCATTACATATGGAGTCCTAAAGGGATTCCCTCGACTGCCCTAAAGGGAATGTTTTCAACTGTATTCATCCTGCATATTCATTTTTTGATTAAAACCATAAAATTCAGAAAAGTGTTATTTTTTGCAAAGGGTTTTGTAATAAAGAAAAATGGGCCATCTTTGCGAATAAAACTCTTCATTTCGGGTAGGAAGTTTTTAAGGCTGTGTTTGCAAATTGGGTCAAAATTTAAAGACAAACCACAGGCGGCCACTTTTGCAAAAACGGCCTTCCGGTGCCCCATTTTGGGCAATCAGGCAGTAATGGCGTCACCTAATTTTATTTAGGACTATATCCTTTTATTTTGAAAAATAGAGTTGGGCCCGATGAAGGTTGCCTACGTATGCCAAACCGGTGAGAATCAAACAATGCGTAGTTCGGGAAAGTCTTGATCGATTAAAATATATATCTACTCATTTTGTTTTGGAATATTATTTTCAGAAATTTTGGCAGAGTTCCGGGATGAATACGAGGATTTTTAAAGGTGAATTTTCTATTCTACCTCACTCTTGATTTTTCTGTTTGTTTTTTTTTATCTTTTATTTTAGCCGGTCAATACACAAACTGAAACAAATAAATGCATACGTAGCAGGTAAGATGCATCAGGGTAGTCTTTTATTTTTGGGTACACCTGTCCTAGATGGACCCAACCCCTGTGTTGAGTCCCCTAAGTTAAATGCACGTGATGCAAATAATCGTTCCTACTAGGGATCCGGCATAAGGTTTTGTTATTCTAAGTTTGAATCCTGGGGTTTCGTTCTAGACCAAGCTTACCCGAGCGGATNACCTCGTTCTAAAATTTGGATATGACTCTAACAGAAAAGAAGTCACACGAAGTGCACACTTCCCAGATGATTTAGAAGACTCAGAGAGAAGAGGGTTTCGGAACAATTTATATACAGTTCACATAATATCAAAGCGGTAAAGATCGGCATTTAGCACATTAGGCCCAAACACGTAAAAAATCAGACAATCATGAAAGCCAAATATAACAGCTATTCTAAGCTCGAATTCTTGAACCCTGAACCAGAGATTCTGGGTTAATTTCCCTAGCAGAGTCGCCAAAGCTGTCACACCTCCTTTTTTCACCCCGGATTAATGAAGGGTAATAAGGGAGTTTTTTCAATTAAAGTGACATTATTCGATTTTGGGATTTATTCATTAATTTCAGAGTCGCCACCCGGATTTTTGACGATGCTCCGGGACACCGTTTATTTATTGAAAATCCCAAACCGAGGAAATTTTGACTCAGTTTAATTTTTCTGCAACCAGAAATTCGAGTAAGGAATTCTGTTAACCCGGGAGAAGGTGTTAGGCACTCCCGAATTCCGTGGTTCTAGCACGGTCGCTTAACTATTGATATTTGGCCTAATTATCTGATTATTTACATATTTTAAACCTATTTTGCTTTTTAGCCTTTTTACTTTTTAGCCGCTTTTAATATTTATGGATTTATCTTGAAATAAGTCACGATGGCGTGCACTTATTTGTTTTTGGACACATTATAACTACGCCACATGAAATGCACCCGTAATTACAACATGTGATTTTTATTATAGTTTGAAATTGAAGACCGGGACATGAGTTGTCGCACCCGAGTGTGGATTACATAGTCAAGACTATGGTCATCACGGTTTTATAGTGCCTATTTGAGGCGATATTTGTTTATTCTTTATGTTTTATATTCGAAGGAGCGTTTATCTTTAAGACCAATTAGGACACTTATGGATTCATTTTAAACAAGTCACGATGGCATACACTTGTTGTTTTTGGGTACATGGCAAACACGTCACATGAAATGCAGTCATGGTTGCTACGTACATTTTATTAATGTTTGGGGTTGAGGGTCGGGGGCATGAGTTTCCACTCTCGAGTGTAGGTTACAGTAGTTTTAGAATAATATCCGATTCTTTATCAAATTTCAAACTAAAGATATGGTTCTACCTAAAGGATTGCCTAGAAGTGAATTTCATTAGTCTAAAGATAGCATGTTTCGGGCTATGCCCATATTTTAGCCCCAAATTGTTTCAACTCTTTTTACCAACCCTAATTATAGCTAGTTCGTAGGATAGGTAGTTTAGACAATTTAGCCAAGCATGAATAATCAAGGATACTAGCAGGAATAGCTATCCAACAACTTTAATGTAAAAATCAAAATCAGATTTGGATAATTACTATTATTTTTACCACTAAACGATGCTGTTTTTTTTAAAGCAGTCTTCATGTATAAAGAAAATCAACATGTTTAATATAAGTTATACAAATGGAAGCGCTGAAATAAAGAAAGTATTCTCAAATTCCAATTAAGTATTAGTCATTGTATTCCATGTTACATAGATATCTTAAAGTAATAGAAAACATGAAATAAATGTTTAAAGCTACCGAAAAATATAATTTTTAACTTCCTAGGCTATCACGTTAATGAGAAGAAACGATAACTTGAAGATTAGATTCATGATGTCCAGTCCGATTTATACAACACAAAAATAAATGTGTACATGGTCTAATAAATGTACTGTTACATCACTTATACTATAAATGAGACTAAATTAATCAATTGGAAGCTAATGGTTGCTTCTGTGCAGATTTGTAGTTGCTATTGAGTCCTGAACAACATTGAACCCTTATGCATCAACAGAGAATGGATCTGCTCATTGAGGAGGGGTCAGGTAGTCCTTTTAATGCTATTTTTGAAACTAGACAATCCCTAACAAATATTTAAGCCCTTTTAATTGGGATAAACCTGACCATAGTGTCAGATTCATATTTTAGTGTCGTTTTGTACTAGTAACATCTATTACAAGCCTAAGAAATACAGAGCTACTCCTAAACTAAATAAGAGTTTCAAATTACTACTCTAGCTAGACATCTTTTTGATTAATCTTAATATCAGTATCTGTAAATCCTCTAACCAAAGGATTTTTAGGTATCATTCTGGAAGGAATCTTAACCATGTAGAGGTCAGACACTTTGACCTTGATACGGTAAGTGCTGAACATAGTTCCTTATGCCTGTGGGATGAATCTGACCATGGAAGGGGTCAGATTCAACTCCATGGCAATCATCTTCTGTGACATTCAACTCATAGAATGACTTAGATTCTTTAGGCATTTTTAGAGAACGAATCTACCCTCTGGAAGGGTTCAGATTCGTTATTCTACATCCTTTGTTGATTGCTCATTTCATAACCTCAAAGGGTGATAAGCTACTGTTTAAGCGCTTAATATGGGGTGAATTTGACTATCAACAAGTCAAACTGATCTACCATAGTGCTAATAATAACATAATTCTAAACTATATAGAAACTTTGATTATTTATGCATTTTTAGAGGATGAATCTGACCATTCAAAGGTTTAGATTCCTCACCCTAATGTCTTTTTTAACTACATACTTTATACCCCTTTTGAAGGGTAAACTTCAGCCCACCATACTAATGTTTGTGCACTCATCATGGGATGAGCTTGATTATTAAGGAATCAAACTCATCTACCCTAGTGCAAGTTACCCTAATATGCTGAACAAATATAAAATTAACATTTAACCACCAAATCTAAATGTATTGACAGAAACATAATGAATAATCAAACTGATTCCAAAAGTTGCATACATTAAAATAATAATAACCTTACTTCAGTTTTTATATCAAGAATGGAGGAGAAGAGGATTCAGATTCATACAACCTTGAAGTAAACACAACACGAGTCAACCATTTCAGCATAAAGTTCTGGATTCAATAAAACTATGTCTAAAGTTCATCATTACATACCTTAAAGAGAGATTTAACGAAATCCTGACCAAATAAAGGTCAGGTAATCAACAAAGTAGCAAAAAGAAGGAAAATCCAGCAACAATGAAAGCAGGAGAAAACCCAGCAAACCAGGAAGAGTAAACAGCCCAGGACTTGAGTACTCAAAACAGATATTTCAAAACAAGAACAGAAAAGAACAAGAACCAAGTTGAGAATACCCACAAAAGCTTTATGAACTCCCAAAATAAAATCAAACTTTTCAACCATATTTTTTTTTTTTTTTTGGAAATTTTGTTTATGAATGAAAAAATATTCTAATTCTTACTGTGTTTTCAGAATGTATTAGCAGCTAAGAGAGGTTAAAAGAAAGTTTTTCCCCCGAGTCCCCCTTTAGGCTGAATATCCTAGTCTATATATATGGAAATTTAGAGTAGCATCTTTAGAGGATATTCCTAATCCTATTAGGCTGAAATAGTACAGGTACAACTGTCAGATCTTATTCTTTTGGAAAACTGTACCTTCTTCTAGAACATTCTATTAATTCCAGCCCTTATCCCCTTTTAAAGTTACTGTTTTATCCTTAAAGAATCTGATTCTTATGATATTTTCCTAGTTTTAGAAGTTTCTTGGGTTGTTATACCCAAGATTCTTCAGTTATAATTCCTGAACTACCCCTTAATATCCTTAGAATTACCCTTTAAGATTAATCAAGACTATCAATTTATTTGGGTTAATTACTAGGTTAAAGAACTTGAAATTGATTCATCATTACCTAGAGATTAAGCTTAGGTGAATTATTTTAAACCTAATTGTGATTAACTCAATTTGAGTCATTATACTTAATCAACCTGATTGAGTGATCAGCTTAATTAACCATTAGTGAAGTTGCATTTAACTAACTCTTAGCCTAGTATATAATTAGCTTATTAAATGTTGAATAATTGAGATGACTAACTCACTAATCAATCTTTGATTTTAGGTGAGCTATTTTCAGGTTCTAGGTTAGTTAGTTTAGGCCCTTAGAGTTAGTTTCCAATTATACTATTAGTTACCTTAGCTTCAAGGGTATACCTAATCAACTAATTAATAGTTAACTAATCAGACTACTAAATCAAAGGTGAGTTGAGGTGAAATCAAATCAATAAACTAAAAATCAGAAAACAAGTTAGGGGATCTAATAGTTGAGCATAATACAAAGAAACCTAAACATAGTCAATCAACTGATGCAAATATATGAAGCACATTCAAAACTCACGAATCGTCAAAACCTGAGCTATATCATTCCAATATCCAAACAGGGTTCAATTAACCTAAGCATGTATGTGTGAACTAATAATACACAAGGTCAATTAACCAAACATGAATCAATGATAGGAAACAGATATGCACTGATATAGTAATAAGAATCTTAAGTTATCTACTAAGCAAGGAAGTCTATTCAGGTTCTGAATTAAGTACAAGAAGGAACGTTCAAGCAAACATGAGCAAAATAACAAGAGAAATAAGCTGGTCTAAGTAGGAACAATGGAAACAATAATTAAACCTAATAATTTGTTCATGATTTCTTTTCACAGTAAAACCCTAGGAACATACAAAAGAAAAAGGAAATACCCGTTTCTTTTTCTAGAAAAAGCTTTGGCCGAAAAACTTGGGGGTCGCTGGACCTTGGCCGGACTCCGGCAGGGTTTGAAAAAGAGTCAAACCCTCATGAATCAATTTCTCTAGCCAAGAGCAATTGACTCATGAAGGTCCGAGTCGTTGGTTATCTCTAAATCGACTGGAGTGGGATTTCTAGGGTTTCAGATTTTTAGATCTGAAATTTGAGGGATTTGAGTGGGTTTCTGATGAAATCAATGGTAGGGGGTTATTGATTATGAAGAGAGGATCATCTAGGTGAAATTTGGGCTTGATTAGGGGTCGTCCGCCGCCGGTAGGCGATTTTCGGTGGGCGGAGCAAGGTGGGAATCCTAGGGCGGCTAGGGTTTGGTTATACAGAAGAGAGAGAGACGGAGGTGTGACGACCCAATTGGTTTTCTTAAGAATTTACACCCCGATCCCCTGTTATCTGTTATCCCAAAGTCTATTTCTGCTTAATTGAATTGCCGGGACGTTCGGTTTATGTTTTGGAGAGTTTTGATATATATAGTCCCTAAATGAGAGCTTAAGTGCTGGAAAGTTTCCCGTAGTTGGATAAGTGTGAATACGGTCTCAGAATGGAAATCCCATGGTTCCATTAGCACCGTTGGGTGATTTCGGGGTTGGGAGCGTGTTCGGAATGTATTTTGGAAGTCTGTAGCTCATTTAGGCTTGAAATGCCGAAGTTTGAATTTTTGGAGTTTCCGGTCCGATAGAGAATTCTTCATATGAGGGTCGGAATGGAAGTTCGGAAGTTGCAGTAGTTCCGTCATGTCATTTGGGATGTGTGTACAAAATTTGAGGTCATTCGGATAAGTTTAGACGTATTTCGGCGTCGGATGTGAATTCTGAATTTTCTTAAGTTTCAAGGCTTGAACCTATGCATAATCGATATTTTTGATGTTAAGAGACGTGTTTTTAAGGCTCGACCTAGTTCAAATAAGGTGCTAGGGTTGGTTGGTGGTTTTGGTTGAGGTCCCGGGGGCCTCGGGGTTGTTTTGGATGCTTAACGGGTGAAGTTTGGGAGTTGTTGTTGTTGAACCAGGCCCCTTCTGGTGTCTTCGCACCTGCGAAAGTTTTTCCGAAGGTGCTGACTCGCAGGAGCGTGGGGTTTGACTGCAGGTGCGATAGGGGGTGCATGACCAGTGGTCGCAGGTGCGACCTGGGTTCCGCAGGTGCGGGACCGCAGGCGCGACCAAACGACCGTAGGTGCAGCCCCAGTGCATCATTAGTGAATTTCACACCTGCGATGTTTCTTCCGCAGGTGCGGTACCGCAGGTGCAGTGATCGAGTCCGCAGGTGCAGATTGCCAGTGTGTTTTATTCCAAAAATTTGAGAGTTCATCTCATTGTTCTAAAAATCGGGTAAGAGCTCAAGAAGTGGCGATTTTCAGTGGGTTTTGAAGAGAAGGGTCATAGGTAACATTTTCTAATCCTAATACACTTTTAGACCATTATTTCCCATTGTTTTATTTAGTTTAATTATCAAAATGGGGGGAAAACCATAGGAAGGGAAGAGATCTTCCCAATCCGAAATTTTGGAAAATTGTGGGGTTTTTTGCATCGGATTTAGATTGTTTCTGGTTAAACCAATTCGTGAGTGAATGGGTGTTCGGAAAATATAACTTTTACCCAATTCCGAGTCGTGGGACGAGGGTCGTTTTGGTCATTTTACATAATTTCTCGCTTTAGCTTGAATTAAACTGTATGATCAGTTGCATGAGATGTTATTTACGATATGTAATCGAACTTTTATAGATTTGGGCCATTTGGAGTCGAATACTCGTGGAAAACGTGTGATTTCAAGTTGATTTTGAGCCGATTCGAGGTAAGTGGCTTGTCTAACTTTGTGTGGGGGACCTTCCCCCTTAGGTTGTGATATCTGGTAGGTGAATGCCTTGTACGTGAGGTGATGAGCGCGTACTTGTGCTAATTGTTGAAAAATCCGGTTTTACTTTAAAAATTTAGACTGAGTTTCTTCTTACCTGCTTTATTCTTCCTGCAATTATAGCCTATGTTAGTTTAGGAAAACATGCCTAGTTAACTTAAATTTCCTATTTGCTTAAGTTGCTTTAATTGTACTACGTGAAACGTGTTAGGCCAGAATTATTTATTGCCTTGTATTTTTGCACTCTGAATTTGGATGTCTTCTGGTTGTGGCTGCTTATTTACTTTGGGACTACGGGAAAGTATCCCGGGAGATCCCCCTTCATATTTACTTTGGGACTACGGGACGGTATCCCGAGAGATACCCCCCCCCCTGCACACTGATAGTAGGTCTACGGGACGGCATCCCAGGAGATCCTTCGGATATACCTATGATGGACTACGGGACGGTATCCCGGGAGATCCTTTGGATATACAGAATAAGACTATAGGACGGTATCCCGGGAGATCCTTATTGTTACCATTGTTATTATCTTGTACATATTCCGGGTTTACTCTATTCTTGTGTTTAGTTATTTCCTTGTTTGACCTGTCTTATTTCACCGTTGTAGTCATTATTACCGCATGTTTTCATACTGTATAATCCTACTATATTGGTTGATCTCAGTAGGGCTCTGACCTTCCTCTTCACTACCGACCGAGGTTAGTCTTGGCACTTACTGAGTACCGCTGTGGGGTACTCATTCCCTTTCCTGCGTATGTTTTTCATGTGCAGATCCTGGTACCTCCACTCACATGCACGATCCCCGAGGTTGAGAGATACAGCAGAGACTTCGAGGTATATCTGCCGCGCCCGCAGACAAAGAGTCTCTATCTTATTCCATTTTTTGTGAAAAGTTTATCCTTCCTTTCAGTTGTATAGTTATTCTGGAGTTAGAGCAGTGTATTATATTCTGTTAGCCTGTCGTTCCCGTGATTTTCCAGGTTTTGGGGTGATGTTGTAGAATTTCGTATTATTTTGGGTTGTATATGCCAAGTGGCTTTTATATACAGTCTTCCTTTTTGATTGTTTTGCTTTCTTCTACTTACTTATTTCCGCATTTATGTTGTTATTCCGCATTGTTAGGCTTACCTAGCCATAGGTACTAGGTGCCGTCACGACATGTTCACGGAGGGCGAACTGGGGTCGTGACAAGTGGATGGGGGAGGGTGTTAGACTTTGAGTTAGGGGTGGGGGGTTTAGGAACAGATAAATAGGTTAGGGCTGTTGAGTTCCCAGCCGTTGGATCTAAATAGATCAACGACTGGGATTGTTTCCTTAATTGAAACGGGGTCGTTTTGATTACTGGGGGGGGAAGGCTGAGTGTAAGGATTTGGGCCTGGATGGAGTTCGTGTGTATAGAGAGGTTTTGGGCCTGGGTAATTTCAGCCCAGGTCCGAATTAACTACTTAATTGATTTAAAATAACTTAAAACTCCACAAAAAATGTATTAATTAAATCTAACTTAGTCTAATTATAGACTAATTGGTAAATAAATTAAGGGTAAAACAATTAATTTGACACTCATATATTTTAAAAGAAATCAATTTTCACAATTTGTTCGAAAAAAATGACTAGATTTAGCAATTAGTTGTTAAAACTACATTACATAAAATAATCATCATCCTTATTTTATTCAAATAATTACAAATAATGAATATATAATTCCTTGGTAATAGCGATGCGCCTAATTACGCAAATTTAAATAATTTTAAAAAAATGAATTATGAATATGCAATTCACAATTAACAGTAAATTTCAACAAAAAAAATTGTAAAATTAAGTTACTTATCCAATTTTGTAGGAGTATTTAGTAGGTGAAAAATTACATGCTCACACCGTGTAAATTATGGTAAGCGGGGTTCGCAGGATTTTTCAAATTAGAATATTGTTGTATAGTTAGTTTAAATATTATACTTCAAATTAGAATATTATGGTATGTTTAGTTTGGAATACAATATTCTAACAAAACATACTGCAGCATTATAAGTTGGAATATAATATTCAAACCAAATATACTATAATATTCTAGTTTGGAATACATTATCCAAACCAAATATATCACAATATTCTAATTTGGAATAAATAGTATTATATTTAAGAATAATGTAGGTATACATAGTAAAATAAATTTATAAAGCAGGTATATAGAATGAAACAATATTTTAATTGTATATGGTGTAAACTGATATTTTCAATAGGCATACCGCGTATATTGTCCCCGAAACTTTCCAAATCATATGTTATATGGTTCATACACAACACATAGTTTGGTCCAAACCTAGCCTAACCCCTTTCCTTCCTTAGAATCTTCGAGATTGATTTGAGAAACTCCATTGTTGCCATTTTCATCACCAACACCCTTTCTGAAGTTGGAGAGGGAAGAAAGTACTCCCAACATTCCTAATAATCGGTGATGAAACAAGCCAGCAAGAGGTTTTGTGAACAAATCGGCGAGCTGAGAAGAGGAGAAAACAAATGAGAGAGAGAAAACAAACCCGCCATGAACTGCTGACAAACAAAATAACAATCAAGCTCCACATGCTCAGTTCTTTCGTGAAAGACGGAACATTAGCTATGTGAATTGTGGTTTGGCTATCAGCGTGAAGAGGTACCGGAAGAGATATCATAATAGACAAATCGTCAAGGAGTCTGACTAACCAGGTGAGCTCAGCGACCAAACGTCGTATGTAGCGATACTCAGCTTCTGCGAGCTAATAGAGATTGAGGTCTGATCTTGGATTTCTTTGAAATAGGAGAAGGCTCAAGTGATATGTAGAAACTACTGATATATTTGTGTGATTATGGACACGTTCCCCTATTGGAGTCACAGAAGGCCAACAATTGATACGAAGGGGAAGAAGACATAAACAGGCCAAGACCGAGATCCTTTGATAAATATCGAAGGACACGAAGGGCTCTTTCATGTGAGGAAACCGAAGATCCTGCATATATTGGCTCAAATATTGCATGTTCAACCTTGTATGGGGCAAATAGTTCAATTTTCCCAGCAAATGTCAATACAAGGTCGAGTCTTTGATTGAAGCACCAGATTTAGTAAACAATTGGATTGTGGGATCAAGTGGGAAAGAGACAGATGGTTTGTGAAGGCAATAAAATTCCATCAACAAATCAAGGGTGAATTTCCGCTTGGTCAAAATTAGCCCCTCAGATTCAAGCAGTACTTCCATTATAACAAAATCATGTGAGTTCCCTAAATCCTTTATTTTAAATTCCTGATGTAGAAATACTTTCAAAGCATTTAGCTCCTTTAAATTATTTCATGTCAAGAGTATGTCATCGACATAGACAACCACTATAGAGATAGAGGAGGTGGAACTTTTAAAAAGTAGAAATAATCATTTAAAGAATGGGGAAAACCTTTAAAATTAAGGGCCGCTGTTAGTTTAGCATACCACTGCCGGGATGCTTGGAGAAGCCCATAAAATGACTTCCTTAGCTTGAAAACATGTGTAGGTGAGGGAGGTGTGAAGCCAACTGAAAATTTTATGTACACCTGTTCATTTAAATCCCCATGAAGAAATGCATTATTCACATCCAACTGAAATATTCCCCAACCTTTCTTTACTGATGTAGCTAGAATACATCTGATGGTTGTCATTTTCACCAATGAGAAAAATATTTCATTGAAGTCTAGCCCTTCATTTTGAATATCCCCTCTAACTACAAGCCTAGGTTTGAGCCTTTCCACACTCCCATCAGAGGGATGCTTCACTTTATACACTCACTTGCTAGGTAATGCCTTTCTACTAGGGAGTAACTCCATGACCTCCCAGGTGTGATTGAGCTCAAGTGCCTCTATCTCTTTTTTCATTGCTTCTTGTCAACCTAGGTGATGGGTTGCTTGGGTATAACTAGTTGGTTCCTGGATATTGAACAGGGAGTTGAGGAGATCTTGGTTGTATGTGTCGCGCTCCTCCTTTTTTTCTCTCCTTTTGGATTGGTCAGTGTTTTTGACATTATTGGGACAACTCATTTCTTTTTTGGAAAAAGGGATATAAGGAGTTTGAAGAGTCGCCACCTAACGAATTGAGGTGCGTTAGGGCACCTATTACGGGTCATTTGTAACACTAGTTGAATAACCAGAGATTGGGTAAGGGCTTGAAATAACTTCAAGGGGAAGGTGTTAGGCATCCCTCAAAGTCCACAACTATGGGTCCCGACCAAACTTACTTTGTGAAATTAGTCAAGTAGAAAATAGACAGTCCAAATACACATATGTAAAAGAACATTGGTTTTAGTAGTTAGGCAGTCTAAGCGCATATATGTAAAAGAACACTGGTTTTAATAGTTAGGCAGTCTAAGCACACATATGTAAAAGCACAAGGGAGGTCCTAAGTTGTTTATCCTATAGGATCACATCTATGAAATGCCCGGTAATCACTCCTCAATGAGGGGCTACACGTTGCATTAGAGTACATGTCATCATATCCTTTTCTACCCGTGACCCCACCCCTTAATGGTTATTAAGTGAGTTCTTATTTAACGGGCTCTAAGCGTGTTGTTACCCCTCCCTTCCTTATGGTCCCGGAGGAGTTTAGGACCTCTAAATCTGGGAAATTCTAGACAACCCCCTAAGGTATTTAAAAGGGAAAAAGCTAGGAGACAAACAAATAACATGTAGGACCAACACATAAGTGAAAAAAGTAGTTA
The DNA here is from genome assembly GCA_005239525.1 of Nicotiana knightiana. Lineage (NCBI taxonomy): Eukaryota > Viridiplantae > Streptophyta > Magnoliopsida > Solanales > Solanaceae > Nicotiana > Nicotiana knightiana. The sequence continues at coordinate 32,058 of ML395523.1, read as the reverse complement.
AAAGGCTCATGTTTACCTCTACATGTAATGCAAATAAACAACACGTCTCAAACACAAATACATGTAGTTTTTTTTAGGAAAAGAATCCTAAGGCAGGATGTCTAGGTGGACATTATCTACTCAGAACATGAAAAACTGTTTCATAATGCAATGGTAGGGTCCTAATCAGTTTCCCTACTGATTTTAAGACCTGTAAGACTTAAGCAGTTTAACACAATCAACACGCAGTTTCCAGTTTATACAAAGATTGATAACCTAAGGTTTGCCTAAGCATGGGACTGCACACAGTCACAATTATATGAATTGTTAAATAGTTTAGAAGTTGTTTAACCTACAAACATGTTGTTCTAGATAACACATATTCAAAAAGGGAATTTGTACCAGCTTATTCTCAGAAAACATACTCCTATATGTGAGACTGTTTTTATGCCTTTTAAGATCAGTGAATTATTTTAATGGAACTAGGCGTAATCTAACGAATGCAAGCAGAATTCCTAGAACATGATATCTAAATGCATAATGGAATGATAGTTTCATTAAGACAGTGTTATTAGCCTAACAACAGGATTTCTAAGTGAAAGCACTTATGCAAACTTGAAGCATGGATTAGTAATATGCTGAAACAATAAAATGTGAAGCTCTAAGGACATGATATCTAATGCATATTGAGCATGATTTGGATGCAAATGAACACATTAGTCCTAAGACATGGATCTAATGCAAATTCACAGAATATATAAAACCTATAGCATGCTTTCTACCCAGTATTATCAACGAGGTCATGCAGCTACCCTCTCATTTTCACTAGCCACCCCAATATCTACTTACAAATAATTATTACAGACCAATGGCTGAATGAATTACAGAAATGAAAAGTAAATTAACTATAGGGAGCCTGAAGCAGGCCCGAATACAACCTGAGAATAGCAGGCCTTCCATAGTCTCAAATGCCACGGGCTTCATAGCCAATTTCAGGTCCAGGTGTGTCAGGGTTCCCTAAGGACCTCAAGGATCTCGGATAATGCTCACACCTAGACTTTCATAACAGAGATTGAATAAGTGTAGTTTAGAACAGCCAGCCCCAGTGTGCCAGAGTTCCAAAGTATCTCAAGAGGATCCCAAGGCAGTACACACATTGGAGGGGCAAAACCTAAGGACTTAGGAGTAAAGAGAGAGTGCTTGACATAGTTTTGAAAAGGTTTTGATAAGAAAATAATACTGAAATGATTAAAGAAGTTTTCTGAAAATAAGAACTGATTGGTAGAAAAGTAGTTTGGATAACCATGTGAACATTTATAGAAAATCAGCAAACAACCTAATGAGCTACAAAACAAACAAATCCTAACAACACTTAACAATAGATTTCACATAGGGGACTACGGGAATTGGGGACATATATAACACATAGACAATGGGTGCACGGAAGTTCTCCAAGAACTCTACAGGATCACAGGTTGGTTATCAAATAGGTGGTAGATACATAGAGCTTGGACCACAGAACAATCATGTGGAAACATATACACCAGGCAACTTAAGCATAGAGACAGAGTTATTTAGAGATATTAGGCAAATTAGCAAGGCAGATTAAGCCAGAACCTAAATAAACAGATTAGGTAAACAATCAAACATGCTGATATACATAGAACAAACCAGGTCGAGGCATGCTAGATAAAAGAAATAAGTAGATCCTTAGACATACTAATCATAAGTTAGGCAGGATAAAATTTATACATGCTAGTGATTGAGTATTGTAGTTCAAGCATGCTAAGTGAAACAATGATTTAGACATGCTATTTACACATGGAAAAACAAGATAGTAAGTAGGAACAAGACTGGAAATCAATGAACTAAAGCAGTAATATAACACATAGAGTTTTGAACTTGAAATTGAATTAGGACATATTTGTTAAGGAGAGAAAAACACAGGATATAGAGTAGATGTGGTATAATAACTAGCCTTGGGTTACAGCCAGCTAGAGCAGTGAAAGTTGAAGCTAACAAGGAAGAGCAAAGAGCTTTTAAGTGTGAGAGAGAGTTTTTGAACTAGTGTTCGTGTCTAGAAATTTGAGGAGAAGAGAGTATATATAGCAGTTGAGAGCTAGGCAAAATAAGTTAAAGAATCCATTATTCAGCAATTAAGGGAGATTACAGAATCAATCATGCATAAAATCAGTAAGGTCTTCCTCTAATTAAGGGATAACCAGTTAACAGTAAAGAGCCGGGAAGATACTTAAGGAAAGAAATCAAATAACTTAAGTACGGAGTAGGTAATTAGGGGGTAAATACAATATAGTTTAATTAAGGAAACAATCAGTAAGAATCAGCAAGTACCACAGTTAATCACAAATAAGGCAAGAAATAATTTAAAAGGTTGTGAAAATAGGGAAAATAACCGGAAATCAGCATATAGGTATTATCATAGCCAATCAGTGAATAAAGCACTCGTAATAATACTTTAAGGAAAATAGTATAGGTTTTCCATGAATGACAGATAGGCTAAGTATAATACATAAAAATCAGTCAAGATTTGAATCTGAAACCCTAATAGAAGCACATTAGGGTAAAATCATAAGGCATTCGATTTAAACGAAGATGAAGTCATATGAATCAAAGTACATAATAGAGTTATGTATAACATAATACGGATCGACTCAGAATCCAAACATGGTGTCAAAATTTAGGGGTTTTAACATAAACTAGTTAGGGTTAAGGAAAAAATCAACATGATCGATTAAAACACATAAGAATCAGAGAATAAGCACTTAAAATAAGATAAAATTTTGAGTAAAAGATTTTCAAGGAAACCTAGTTAGGAAGAAATGAAAAGACACTTGAAAATCAGAAGGTTTTTCATAAAAACAAGCGAAAAACAGTTTGATCCATCTCAGATCTGTACATATTAGAGAAGTTCAAGAGATGAAAGTAGGTTTTCATAAAAATAACGCAGAGATGAAGATACCGGCTTAGAAACCCATAGGTTTAGGCAAAAATAGAAAGATCTTACTCAAAATCGAGCCATGGCGGCCTGAAACAGGAAAGAACATGTCCAAGGTATGAGTGGACCGACCCTCGTCCCTTGAGGGCCTTAGAGACAAGTAATACCGGCATAAGTGATCCATGAGAGGCCTTAGGGTGGTGAGGAACCACCATGGTTGACGATGGAGAGTGACGGCGAGGTGATATTTAAGGTTAGGGTCTGAGAGACTCTGAGAGAGAAGGGAAAAGGGTGACGACGGAGTGAGGAGAGAATTGAGGGGTTTGGGAAGGGGGTAGTTTAGGTTAATTAAGGGAAGGGGTAATCCGGACCATTGATAAAAAATGATCAACGACCAAGATTCACCCATATTGGGTCGGGTTAGGTAGGATTTGGGCTTGGGTTGTATTGGGCTAGTTTATAAGGATTTGGGCTGAGTTGATTAGGCTAGGATTGAAATAAAAATTGGGTATTTGTTAAATGCCCCAAATAAATTGATTAAACAATAATTTGTAAAATAATCACTAATTTGAAAAAATGAATGCTATGAATAGAAATTTTTTTAAAATAGTTATTTACTGTTTAAAAATATAAAGGGCTAATTTCTGGTAAAAATAATGCTAAGATTGTGTGCATGGGGTATAATTGCAAAGTTATTGCAATTGTAGCCAAAAGGTGCCAAATTAGCTATTTCTAAAATAATTTAGACTTAATAAGACCATAAATAGTAATATTGAATCAAGACATGTTTTGAAATCATTTGTGATGCAATTTTATAATTATTTATTAGAGATAAAATACTAGACATATTAATAAAAGTGTAGAAAAATTGTGGAAAAATGTCAATTAATATTGGACATGATTTTGAAGCTATATATGCAATTGAGAAATTATCTTAGGAAAAACTAGGTACAACAACTGCCCCTTTTTTATCCGGAAAGGATGAAAGAGTTGTCGGGTAAAGACATGATGGCCAATTTTGACCGAGCGAAACGGTTTGAGAGATTTAGGCCGCACACTGGTTTCTGAGTTGCCTACATATACCTGGTTTTACATGAATCTGGCCGTGGGTAGTTCTGAATTCATCGGCGACATATACCGATGAAGTCTTTACAAGAACGGACGCAATATTTAGGGATATATGAAAAATGGTTTATGTGGAGGTCAACTTTGATATAGTCGAAGGAACTGGAGTGAGATCTCTCTTGCTGGGATGGAAGTTGCTTGCCAGGTCACCTGCAAATAAAGATAATACGAGCATATATTTGTGCAAAAATTTAAACATGATGCAGATTCCCTTCGGACCATGAGAGTTGTCTTCGGACGGTTGAGGATGACGTCCTTGGACCATGCGTCCTGGGCCATGAATTGATTAATGGGATTCGTAGGCCATGAAATGATGTTCTCGGGCCATGAAGATGGTGCCTCCAAACCATGACACATTTGAATAATGATATGCAAGTTAAGAGAGATCCTTAGGCATGACATGATGTCTTCCAGTTATGAGGATGATGCCTTTAGAATACGGCGCCTTTGGACAAGTTGGCGATATTTCAGCCCATGAGATGCAATAATATAATGTCAACAAGACAAAGCTTAGTCTTGCGAATTGGAGGGCAGAGCTTAGCCCGAATGGAAAGCAAAGGAGGGACAGCGCTTGGTCTCGGCGAAAGAATGTAAATTGGAGGCATAGCTTAGCCACATGAAAGTATGGAGACAGAGCTTAGTCTCACGCAAATGAAGGCATACATTAGCCTTATGTAGATGTGGAGGTAGAGCTTAACCTCATGCAAGATGGAGACAAAGCTTAGTCTCATGCAGGGGAAGGCAGCGATTAGCCTTATGCAAATGAAGGCAGAGATTAGCCTTATGCAAAGGAAGGCAGATATTAGCCTTATGCAGTGGAAGGCAGAGATTAGCCTTATGTAGAGGGAAAGTAGATATTAGCCTTATGCAGATGGAAGGCAGAGATTAGCTTTATGCGGATGGAAGGAAGATATTAGCCTTATGCAAGGGAAGCCAGATATTAGCCTTATGTAGAGGAAGGCAGAGATTAGCCTTATGCAGAGGAAGGCATAGCCTCGTGCAGGGGCAGGCAGAGATTAGCCTTATGTAGAGGAAGGTAGAGATTATCCTTACGCAGAAGGTAGAATGAGTAGCAAATAGTTGCAGAATTTCACAGTTGGTAGTAGATTTCGATAGTGCAATAATTACGGAGAATGTGACTTCAAAGCATGCATAATCTTGTTCCTGCATCCAAAGAAAAGTCGTGAGTTTTGTAGATGGGGGAGGTTGATTCGTGTCCCAGTTGGATTTTCTTATCCTGCTTTTCTTGGTCTGATGGTCATGTTTACATCATTGGGATAGCGTTTGGCTAAACAGAGTTACCATACAAGCAAGCATGCATAGTTTTGTAAAGACATAGTAAAAAAATGTAATTTGAAAATTTTAGATGAACTGACGACCGTGACAAGATCTGAGACATTGAAACCTCTTTCGGTATGGAATTTTGAGGGTCTTCCTCAAAATTCTGCCCCGATTAGCGGGATTGACATTTCTGACTATTGCACATGCTGCGATTGGCTGAACTTGCTTCGGAATTTTGAGGGTCCTCCTCAAATTTCTGCCCCAGTTTCCAGTTGTGGGGGAAAATAAAAATTCTATAGAATTATGACCGAACCCACAGGGCTGCCTATGTATCCCCTCTTAATCGGGAATCAGGTCGAGCATAGTTTAAGTTACATCACTTGAGAAAAGCATAAAGAGTTACACATAGTATCGTTTAACTACATTTGAGTTGATTGGTTTTGGCCAGACTTCTCTGTCCATTTCTGCAAGTATAAGAGCTCCTTATGTTAATACTCGGTGAACCATACACGGACCTTGCCAGTTGGGAGGGAATTTCCCTTTGGATTCATCTTGATGTGGAAAGATCTTCTCCAACACCAGCTGTCCCGGTGTGAACTGTCTAGGCTTGACTCTCTTGTTGAAGGATCTGGACAATCTGTTCTGATAGAGTTTCCCGTGACACACTGTGGTCATCCTTTTTCCATCTATGAGGGCTAGTTGCTCATAGCGGCTCCTTATCCATTCTGCGTCGCTGAGCTCAGCTTCTTGTATGATTCTCAAGGAAGGAATTTCTACTTCGGCAGGTATAACGGCTTCTGTACCATAAACCAGCAAGAAAGGAGTTGCCCCAGTTGATGTGCGAACTGTGGTGCGGTATCCTAGTAAGGCGAATGCCAGCTTTTCGTGCCACTGTTTGTGATTTTCTACCACCTTTCTCAGTATCTTCTTGATGTTCTTGTTGGCGGCTTCTACAACCCCGTTCATTTGAGGTCTATAAGCTGTGGAATTCTTGTGCTTGGTTTTGAAAGTCTCGCACATGGCCTTTATTAGATCACTGTTAAGATTGGAGGCGTTGTCAGTAATGATTGATTCCGGAACTCAGGATCGACAAACAATCCGGTCATGGACAAAGTCTACCATGACTTTCTTAGGTACGGCTTTGTAAGATGCTGCTTCGACCCATTTGGTGAAGTAATCAATAGCTACCAAGATGAACCTGTGTCCATTTGAGGCAGTAGGTTCGATCGGTCCAATGACATCCATTCCCTAGGCGGTGAATGGCCAAGGTGAGTTTGTTTCATTGAGCTCGTTTAGGGGTACCTTTATCATATTTTCATGTACTTGACATTAGTAGCATTTCCGAACATACTGGATGCAGTCCGTTCCATGGTCATCCAGAAATAACTGGCTTTGAGTATCTTTTTGTCCAAGACAAAGTTGTTCATATGCAGACCGCAGGTACCAGCATGTATCTCTTTAAGTAGTTTAGAAGCTTATTTTGCGTCGACACCTCAATAATCCCAAATCAGGAGTTCTCCTATACAGGGTTCCTCCGATGTAGAAGAAACTGTTGGATAACCTTCAAAGCGTATGTTTCTGTGGATGATTTGCATGCTCCGGGTACTCTCCCTTTGCCAAGTATTCTTTGATGTCGTGGAACCAAGGTTTCCTGTCCACTTCTTCTTCGACATGGGCACAATATACCAGCTGGCTATGAATCTTCACCGGAGTAGGATCAATGAAGTTCTTGTCTGGATGTTGTATCATGGGTGATAAAGTAGCCAGTGCATTGGCAAACTCATTCTGAATTCTGGGGATGTGTCGAAATTTTGTCTTAGTGAATCTCTTTCTCAGTTCTTGCACATGGTGCAGATATGGCAATATCTTGGAATTATTGGTGGCACATTCTCCTTATACTTGGTGTATAAGCAAATCTGAATCACCGATTACCAGTAGCTCTTGAATATTCATGTTGATGGCCATGTTGAGCCCTAGTATGAAAGCTTCATACTCTGCCATGTTGTTGGTGCAAGGAAATCTGAGTTTGGTAGATGCCGGATAATGTTGGCCAGTTTCTGATACTAAGACTGCCCCAATGCTGACTCCTTTGAAATTTGCCGCTCCATCAAAGAACATCCTCCAGCCATCATAGGATTCAACAATGTCTTCTCCTATGAACAATACTTCTTCATCGGGGAAATACATTTTTAGGGGTTCATATTCTCCTCCCATAGGATTATCAGCAAGATGGTCTGCCAGTGCCTGTCCCTTGACTGCTTTTTGAGTCACATAAATAATATCAAACTCATTTAGCAGGATTTGCCATTTGGCTAGCTTGCCGGTGGGCATGGGCTTCTGAAAGATATACTTCAAGGGATCTATCCTTGATATGAGGTATGTTGTGTAGGCACATAAGTAGCGTCTCAGCTTCGTAGCTACCCAGGTTAGAGCAAAACAGGTACGTTCCAACAAAGAGTACCGTGCCTCATATGGAGTGAACTTCTTACTCAGATAGTAGATAGCCTGCTCTTTTCTCCCTGTCTCGTCATGCTGCCCCAGAATGCAACCGAAAGCTTCATCTAGTATTGCAAGGTAGAGTAATAAGGGTCTACCTGGCTGTGGCGGAACCAAAACTGGTGGCGTTGATAGGTACTCCTTGATTCTATCGAAGGCCTTTTGATAATCCTCGATCCATTTGGTTGCAGCGTCTTTCTTTAACATCTTGAAGATTGGTTCACATATGACTGTGGACTGGGCTATGAACCGGCTGATGTAACTTAGTCATCCCAGAAAACTCATTACATCCTTCTTATTCCTTGGTGGTGGCAGCTCCTGGATGGCTTTGACTTTTGATGGATCCAGTTTTATCCCTCGGTGGCTGATGATGAACCCAAATAACTTTCTGGCGGGAACCCCGAATGCACATTTTGCAGGATTTAGTTTCAGGTTGTATTTCCATAATCTGTCGAAGAACTTCCTTAAATATGCTATATGGTCGGTGGCCTTCTTGGAATTGATGATGACATTGTCCACATATACCTCGATCTCCTTATGTATCATGTCATGGAAGATAGTAGTCATAGCCCTCATCTAAGTGGCCCCAGCATTCTTTAGGCTGAATGGCATCATCTTATAACAGTATACTCCCTACGGCGTAATGAAGGCTGTTTTCTCAATGTTCTCCTCGTCCATCCAGATCTGATGGTATCCGGCAAAGCATTCCACAAATGACTGGAGCTCATGTTTGGCACAATTATCGATTAGGATGTGTATGTTTGGAAGAGGGAAATCATCATTTGGACTAGCTCGGTTGAGATCCCTGTAATCGACACAAACCCTGACCTTTCCATCCTTCTTTGGAACTGGCACTATGTTGGCTAACAATGTTGGGTATTCAACCACCCTGAGGACTTTAGTGTTGATTTGTTTGGTGACTTCCTCCTTGATTTTCAGACTCATGTCAGGCTTGAACTTCTGGAGCTTATGCTTCACTAGTGGGCATATTGGATTTGTGGGCAATTTGTGAGCCACGATAGATGTACTTAATTCGGTCATATTGTCGTATGACCATGCAAATATGTCCTCATATTTCTTTAGGAATTGTGTGTACCCTTCTTTCTCTGACGATGACAAGTGGATGCTGATGCGGGTTTCTTTGACAGTCTCTGAATCTCTCAAGTTGACTACCTCAGTTTCGTCCAGGTTGGACTTAGGCTTGTTCTCAAAGTCCTTTACTTCTCTGATGATTTCCTCGGGTATGATATCTTCTTCTTCTGAATCACTGTCCTTTAGTTGCGTTGTCTCATTGCATGTCACAGTCATTGGTTCATCAGAAAGGAAATAGTAATGTTGTATAGTAAAAATATGAGAGAAAATGATAATAATAAATATCAATTCATTAAAACATAAAAGCGATTTTCAATGATTTGAACAAACGTTTTTTGGAACAACTGGAAATTTTACTTAAAACAGAATGCAAGAAAGAGAAATCATTTTCTTAGAAAGCAAAAATAAACAATGATGTTCGCCTTGCTACCCCAGTACTCGTCGGGCCCTGGATGGTCTGGCAGTCCAGTTTCTGAGGAATGATCCCTTGCTCACAGCTTGGATGGTAGGGCTTCCTCTTCCTCCTTCTCAACAATGACACAACAATCCATATCCTTGTCCTCCAGGAATAAGTTCCTTAAGGTTGCTAATGCTTCCTCCTCCTCTGATCCCCATATGATGTCGGGTTGCTGAAAAGTTTGTTCCAGATGCGGTATGGGCTGCTCCAATGGATAGTAAGGACCGCGCCATGGTGTCGTCCAGTCATCATACTCTTGCCAAGTGTACTGGTAGCCCAGGACGAAAGTAGTGCCGTGGCGCTTTAGCTGTATCGGCTTGGAGATTCCTTGAAGATTTCTTACCAAGACCCTTTCCAGGTTCATATCCGCTCCAATTCATCATGCTTTCAATCTTACTACTCCACAACTTATCCTTGTCTATTGCGTTGACCCACTCGATGTGGTGGTAAATTTCTCTACCAAGCCTCCTTCTACCTTCAATTATCGGGATGATCTGGCATTTGTAGATGAGGTTGCTCCCATCTCCATGAATGATTACCTCCTGGTGGTTCCATTCGAATTTCACCTCCTGGTGCAAAGTCGATGCCACAACTCTGGCAGCATGTATCCATGGTCATCCTAATAACAGGTTATAGGACGCGAATATATCTAACACCTGGAATTCGACCTCAAACCATGTAGGCCCTATCTATAAATAGAGACTGATTTCTCCAATGGTGGACCTTTGAGACCCATCGAAAGCTTTTACATTCATGATCCTTCGCGTATCACGTACAGTCCTTTGCCCAACCTCTTTAGTGTTGTCAATGGGCAAATGTTAAGGCTGGACCCTCCATCGATCAGAACCCTGGTGATGAAATAATCTTCGCATTGCACGGTAATGTGTTGTGCCTTATTGTGACTCAAACCCTCAGGTGGTAGCTCATCCTCGTGGAAAGTAATCTTGTGACTTTCTAGTACATGTCCTACCATGTTATCCATCTCTCCGCTTGTGATGTTGTCAAGCACATAAGCTTCATTCAATACTTTCATCAAAGTACTCCTATGTGCTTCATAATTCTGCAGCAATGATAATATAGATATCTGGGCCGGAGTCTTGTTCATATTATCTATGACTGAATATTCCCTGGCTTGTACCTTTCTCCAGAGGTCATCCGGTCCTGTCTCAATGACGAGAGGCCTGTTAGAAGTCTGCTTACTGGAATCTCCCAAGTGTTTAGGTGTGTAGACCCTTCCAGTCCTGGTCATCCCCTGTGCCTCACCAGCTTCTTCTATCTTGGTCTTTCTTTTCCTTCTAACTTCAGCTACGTAATCCCAAGGAAAAACATTAGTGTTGAAAGGCGGCATAATTGACACTGTCATCGTGATTGGTGTGGCTATCTTATCTTCAAATGGGATAGGATTCACTGCAGGTGGTGCTATTTTAACCTCGAATGGTGCGGGCGTGTCTGCAGATGGTGCTACCTCAAACTTGAATGGGACTGACGTGGTTACCCCAGCCTCTCCTGATGGCTGTCTCAGCACTATGATGGGATTGAGTGTAACCACTGGTTTCTTTGGATCTTCACCTTCTTTGATCAACCTGATCGACCCCTTTGATTCAAATTCTTCATCTATTTCTATCACATTGATGCCTCCACCTCTGTGATCTAGGAGAGGGTTGTTGTGAACATTAGGAGTAGCTTCCTTAGCCTGAATGACTTTGTTATCAATCAAAGACTGGATCTTATCCTTCAGCGAGCGACATTCATCAATGGTGTGTCCTTTCATGCATGAATGGTATGCACAGGTTTTGTTCGGATTGACCCATTGAGATGGATTCTCTGTGGTCACAACAGGGATAAGAGTAACGTAACCAGCAGCTTCAACCTTTCATACAGCTGGTCAATGAGCTCGACAATGGCGGTATTGTTTGGGTGGCCTGCGGTAAAAGTTGGGTCGAGGTCTTGGGAAATTTTGGCAAGTTGGAGGTGACTGGAAGTGAGACGGTTGGGAGTTGTATGTGTGATAAATAGTAGCTAGTTGGGAATATCTGGGAGATGTGGGTTGATAGGTAGGTGGAGGGGATGGCTGATATGTAGGTGGAGGTGTTTGGTATGTAAGTGGAGAGGTTCGATATGTTAGTGGAGATTTGGGTCCCTGTGCAACCATCACTGCTCCTACGTCTTTTTTCTTGGATATACCACCAGACTGCAGTGCCTTGTTTGTGGCTTGTAGTGATTTAAAATTAGTTACCATTCTGCTCTTAATACCTTCTTCAATTCTCTCACCCAGCTTGATGATGTCCGAGAATTTGTGATTTTCAGTCACCATCAGTCTCTCATAATATTGCGGGTCATGTGCCCTGACAAAGAATTTGTTCATTTGCTCTTCGTCTAGTGCAGGATTGACCTTGGCTTTTTCTGACCTCCAACGAGTGGCATACTCGTGAAAGGTTTCAGTGGGCCTTTTCTTGAGATTCTGGATGTAGAATATGTCCGGTGCATTCTCCGTGTTGAACCTGAATCACTCCATGAAATCCAAGGCCATACTCACCTAATTAAACCACTTCTTAGGGTCCAGGCTGATGTACTTGGACAAAGCATCCCTTGTAAGGCTCCTCATTAACAATTTCATCTGGATCTTTTCGTCTCTTCCAACTCCAACTAATTTGTCACAATTAGCCCTTAAATAGACCCTGGGATCACCAGTACCGTTGAACATTTCAAATTTGGGAGGTTTGTAACCCTCCGGCAGTTCCACATCAGGCTGTATACAGAGATCTTCATAATTCAATCCTTTGATCCCTTTACCTCCCTCCACGCCTTGAACTCGGCTAGTCAGCTTCTTGAGTTTTTCGGCCAGGTTCCTAATAAGCATATCCTTCTCACTAGACTCCAGTATGTAAGAGATGGGTTGGGTGGAGTGAGGTAGAGTTTTAACGTATATGGGATTATTCTTGTGGCCTGGTGCCTGAGCATAGAGGTGATCGTTGGTGGAGTTTTGTGGTTCAGGAATGATTGGTGGGGTGTTTCGGGGAGTGTGGCAGGTGTTTTGTTGGTATTGTGGTGGGATGGTTTGGTTTTGTGGTGGAGTTGTATAGTGGTGAGTTGCATGAGGATTTTGTTTGTTGGGTGTATTTTGAGGTGGTATGGAAGTTTGAGTGTTTTGATGGCCAATGTCTGGGACGCTGAGTGAGAAGGACAAATTTGCTAGGTTCCGTACATGTTCTAGTTCCCCTTGGAGTTTCAGCAACCTTTGCTCAAGTTGCGACACGACATCATTCTGAACCTGAGTATCCCGACTGTTAGAAGCTTCGGTATGCTAGCTGATGTTGAGTTTTCCTTTTTGATATTAGTCAAATCTTCCATCTTGCCTTTGCCTCTGCCTCTAGGTGGACTAGGAGGAGGAGAAGGTGGAGGGCCCCTGGATCTTGTATGATACGCTGATGTTTTAAACGTCAATAGCACACAAGAAGATAGGTTAATTTGTCTGGTACCCAATTTTTGAGTGATGTCTCTCTAGAAGAACCTGGTTCTTCTTGGTGTTCCAACTTCTACATTTGCGAAATAATAAAAGAAGTAAAGTAAAACACAGAGATTTTAACATGGAAAACACTTGGCTCAAAAGGTGAAAAAACCACGACCTACTCCTCAGTAGTATATGCTCAAGCTATTCACTAAAAATCTATGACAAACGGACTTACAAAATAAACTTTTTTGTAATCCTAGGACTAACTCTAATCCATTCGTAGTAACTATCCTCTAGCTAATTTCTACAAGCTTCAAGTTAACTCTAACATGAATAATGCGTACCTATTACAATTGCTTCTATGAAAGCTGAAAAGATACAATATTAAATCGCCTACTACAACCAACTAGACTCACTGACAAACAGATGGAACTAGTTCTTCTAGCTGGTCTATAGCCTTTGTATCGCACAGTAATTCTGCTTGCAAAATATTTGGGAATTTTGCTTTCAGTTCTTGATTCACTTCTGCACTTGTGGATTCTTGATTCAAGCAAGAATACTTCAATTATGTATAGAGTCAGTTGTTGAGTTTTTCGTTCAGTTCTGGTACAACTCTACCTGGGAGAACGAGTTCGTATTAAACTCAACTTCCTTCCTTCGTTACTGTTCTTGCTGAATTCAACTTCTATTCCCTTATCAATTGGCAACCTTTTCGCATTAGGAGACACTCTCCTTGTTCATTGATTTTTCATGATCGCATTCATCTCCTACGCATATAAGGTTTGTATGCCAACGCGTCAGATCAAGTATGTATGCTCTGATGGACCTGGTTCAACTGGTCAGACATTTGTCAATCTTCAAAACTATGCAGTGACTTGGGTCAACAAATTCCCCCTTTTTGATGATGACAAACTCTGTGCTTCTCCCTGTATACAACTCAAACACTTTGTATGTTTTTAAGCATTTATCATAGAGAAACCAGATTCATTAGGTTATAAATATCACTTGAAATATAAAAGCACACTTGTCTTCCCCCTTTTAGCATCATCAAAAAGTTTGCAAAATGATAAATTCACCAGTGTTGTTAACAATTACTCATGGCCATCGAGGCAACTGCAGGTGCAAAGATGATTAATCGTCATAAGAAACCAATAAATGTAAGCTATCTAAGAAATTGAGACAAGTCAATAACAAAATAGAAAAAATCCATTGATTAGGAACGAACATAAAATACCATACAACTAAACAAAAAACAGCCATAACCATGAGCAAAACAGAATAAAAACAACAGAAACAGAACAACTGGTCTAAGTGGGGTTTTGGTAGCTCTAGACAGCCTAAGGATGGGAAGGTACAGAGGAGGATGTGGTCTTGGTTTGTAGAAGAGAAAACATCTGGTTAAGAACACCCTCGTTCTTTTCCTTCTATTTTGCTAATTCATCCATGAGAGCATCCCACTCAGCTTCAACCTCAATCAAACGAGATTTCAAACGAAGGATCTCCATATCCTTGATCTCGCTTTCCTGCACCAGAGTTCTGACTTTGCTGTTGACAGGATGCTTCCTAGATGAACCAGTTTCATCTGCAGGAACATTGACAGTATAATTGCAAGTCAGCAAAGTATCCTTCCCAAAATCGTCCTTCGCAATAACCATCTCAGCCTTTTTCACAGGAACATCAAACTGAGCAAGCACAACTATCAGAATAAAGCCATATTAGATTGCATGTGCTTTTGTTCCATTCACAACTTTGTCCAATAGTTGGATGATGAAAGCTGGCTAATTGATCTGCTTTACCCTATACAAACATTCCATCAAGATCAGATCCATATAGTTGGCTATGTGCGTTCGTTCTTGTCTTGGCAGCAAGAACTTGATGACAAGTTCAAAAAGCACCTTGTGTTCTGGCTTCATTTCACTTTTGTAAACTAGCCTGGGTTCAATTTCCCTTTCATTGTCATTGAAGAATCGGGTAATATTGATTGCTTAGGCTATCCCATCCAAACTAAGCCATATTTTCCTGGTGTAATCTTCGTAGCCCTCCAGCAGGAATGTGCAAAATTTCTCCCAGCACTTTAGCATCAAAGGAGACTTGAATTCCTTTGACTGTGGTAGTGATCCTGCCGTCCTTGACCACTGCATTACCCATGAACTCCACCAGTTCAGCTCAAGCCAACCTTCCTTCGTGAAGGACCATGTTCTTCCACCCTTGAACATCCAGTGTGTCCAGCAGGTATCTCATCCCAGATTCCTCGAGATCCTTCTACAACTTTCCCTTCAGAATTGTTCTTTTGCGAAACAAGGTGATTCTATCAATCACCTCACCAACTTCCCCCTCATCTTCTCCACTTCACTCTTTATCATCATCTTTCACAACAACCTTCACTTTTCTTGCCTTGGACCTGGTCTTTTTAACAGTTCTTGTGGGTGTGGCAAACACCGTAGCTGACTTCTTTGAAGTAGCCTTAGCGCTTTTCGATTTTGGTGCCTCAACCACAACAGGAGCAGTTTGCTCCTCATGATGGACCAGGTCTATCATATCCTCTTCAACAACAACAGTCTCTACAGGCTCTCCTACTTTAGCCTTTCCCTTTGCAGCTCTCTTTTTCTTGATCTCTAGCAGAGCCTTCTCAAATAGTTCTTCTTCCTATCTCACAGCACTACGTGTAGCACACACCTTAAGAACAGGAGCATCAGCAGCTACAAAAGCTTTCCTCGTTTTAGAAGGAACTGGGTTAGTAGCCTTCTTGGACTTCTGAGTCCTCCTATTCTTGGGGTTATAGGACTCCCCAAGTTTCCTTAGCTTGTCAGCCAACGTCTCATCTCTAGATGAACCAGGTTCATCTGCTCCTTTCTTCAAGCTTGCTAGACCTGTCGCTGCTTCCTCGACTACACTTCCCCCTAACTTCGTGACATCTTCTCTAACCTTCTCAGGAATGGGACCACAGATAGTCAATGTAGTACCATCCTTCCCAAATCCCTCTCTCTCAAGAACTTTACCTTTTTCCAATTTTCTTTGCCTACTAGGCACTTCAACATCAATTACCAACCCAACCAGAACAAACATGTTCTCAGCATTAACAGACTCAGAAATTGCATCAATATTACCTTGTCCATAATTTGATGAACCAGATGCTTCATCCTTGTTGGCTGATTTAAAAGATTCACTTGATGATTCAAAATTATTTTCCTTTTCAGCCTGTAGAATTGCTTCCAAGAATTTTGCACGGGACCCAGAAGCCACTGATTTTCTGGCAAGAACCTTTACACGATGACCACGAAGGGCTAGGTTAGGGTTAGATGTGGGTTCTGGAATATGAGGGTTTTCAGGAGTTGAGGTTCTTTTTGGTGATTGAGAACTGTATATAGATGGAGAATTTGAATCTGATTCATAATTCCCTCCATCATAATAACGATTTGATGATAAAGAAGAAGAATAAGCAAATGGTGGTGAAGAAATGATTACGATTGTCGTTAGGAAGAAAAGAAAAGTGATCAGATTTGGATTTGAAGAATAATGTTCTTGGCTCGACGGTTACTTTATGAAAAAGAGAGTAATGATGACCCTTATATAAGATATAGTTATTAATTATTCAACGGGCAGAATATTTATTCAATTGGGAGTCTAATAGTTGTAGGAGTGTCATTGATTCGATAGTTAAGAGTTCCCTACCTCTAAGCTAATTGAGTACTAATGGGACTTCTTGGAACGAGTTCATTTAGGGATTAGAACAAAGAATTTGAAATGAACCAAATATAGATAGAATCCTGCTCATGTGTGACTGTAATTAGTTTAATAATTTTATGGAGATGAGCGCGTACCTTGTCAGTCAGATAAACCAGCAGAGATGAACCAGGTTCATCGTGTTAAAGTCCTAAATATGCCTCAATTTACAAAGATAGAGAAACATCATTAGTAACCAGGGAATCATATTAATACATGACAAGAGAGTATGACAGTAAAGTCATGATGCTGAGCAATGATTAGACTGGTTGATTATCTATGTTAGTGTTTCTAGCCAAAATTTAATATTTCTTTTAATTTGTTTTTCAAAATTTTTCTAATCAGGTGATTTTAATCATCCTGAGTTCAAGCTTGTTTCTCTCAAAATGCTCCCTACTTAGTGTTTTAGTAAAGATATCTGCAATTTGTTGATCAGTATCACAAAACTCAATTGAGATCATTCCTTTTTCATAATTATCTCTCAGGAAATGATGCCTAACATCTATGTGCTTAGTTCTCTTATGATGAACCGGGTTCTTGGTCATACTAGTGGCACTAGTGTTATCACAGAAAATAGGAATGCACCTCACATCTATACCAAAGTCCATGAGTTGTTGCTTGATCCATAGCAACTGAGCACAGCAGGAGGCTGCAGCCACATATTCAGCCTCAGCAGTAGACAAGGCTACTAAATTTTGTTTCTTGGTAGCCCAAGACACAAGGCACGAGCCCAGAACGTGAGCCATACCTGAAGTACTTTTCCTGTCAACCAGGAAACCTGCATAATCAGCATCAGCATATCCTACAAGGTCAAAATTACTACCTTTAGGATACCAAAGGCATAAATCAGTGATTCCTTCCAAATATCTCAAAATTCTCTTCACTGGAGTGAGGTGGAACTCCTTTGGATTTGCCTGAAACCTAGCACATAGTCTCACGCTGAACACAATATCAGGTCTGCTGGCAGTGAGATATAATAGAGACCCAATCATCCCTCTGTATAACTTCTGATCAACGGATGAACCAGGTTCATCCACATCCAATTTTGTAGCTGTGGCTATGTGAGTGTCTATTTCCTTTGAGTCTTCTATTTTAAACTTCTTGAACAATTCTTTCACATACCTTTGTTGGTGGATCATCGTTCCATGTTTTTCTTGAATTGCAAGCCTAAGAAGAAGTTTAGTTCATCAATCATACTCATCTCAAACTCACTCCCCATAAGCATAGCAAATTCCTTGCTCAATTTTTCATAAGTCGCTCCAAATATGATATCATCCAGGTAATTTGCACAACTAGGAGATCCTTACCCTTTTCCTTTAATAACAAGGGACTATCAATTTTGCCTCGTTTGTACCCATGTTCTAGCAGGAATTTTGATAATCGTTCATACCATGCTCTTGGTGCTTGTTTGAGACCATATAGAGCTTTATCGAGTTTGTATACGTGGTCAGGTGACTCCTTGCTTTCAAAACCTGGAGGCTTCTTGACAAATACATCTTCCTTCAGATAGCCATTGAGAAAGGTACTCTTAAAATCCACTTGATAAAGAGTGAATTCCATGTGTGCAGCAAATACTATAAGAAGTCTGTTTGCCACAGGGGCAAAGGTCTCATCATAGTCAATTCCCTCTTCCTGACCATACCCTTGAACAACTAGTCTTGCCTTATTTCTTGTAACAGTTCTATCCTCATCGAGCTTGATCCTGAAGACCCACTTGGTGCCAATCACTGATTTGTCTAGCGGCCTAGGTACCAAGTGCCATACTTGACTTCTTTCAAACTGATTGAGCACTTGTTGAATGGCATTTACCCAATCAGCATCTTGTAGGGCTTCCCCAATTCTTTGGTTCGATCAGGGATAGTAAGGCATCAAACACACATAGATTTTTCAAGGATGATCTTGTTTTGATTACAGATGTCAAATCTTATATGATGTTCTCAAGAGGGTGAGAACTCTGATATCTGTGTGGTTTTTAGTACCAGCTGTTCATTCCTAGACAATTCCATGGTGTCTTGTTGCTGTGGAGCAGGATCAGGGCCAGGTTGAATATGTTGAATTCCCCCTTTCATGTTGCTTGGGGTAGTTGAACCTGGTCCATTAACTGTTCCACCTTCCATATTTGCTTCAATGTGATCACTGCTTCTCACCAGTCCAAGCTCCTCATCTTCTGGTTCCTGTCTCTCAGCAAGAGTGTTAGATTCATCAAAGACAACATATACACTTCCTTCTACACACATAGTTCTTTTATTATACACTTTATAAGCTTTGTTATGTCATGAATATCCCAAGAATACTCCCTCATCACTTTTGGGGTCAAATTTTCCTAGGGAATCTTTGCCATTATTATGCACAAAACACTTGCATCCAAAAGCCCTAAGGTGGGATATGTTGGGCTTTCTCCCTTTTAGTAATTCATAGGGAGTTTTCTCTACCAGAGGTCTGGTGATGCATCTATTGATTATGTAACAAGCAGTGTTTATTGCTTCAGCCCAGAAGATGTGAGGTAGTTTGCTAGATAGAAGCATGGTTCTTGCCATGTCTTCAAGAGTTCTATTTTTCCTTTCAACAACCCCATTTTGCTGTGGGGTTCTAGGAGCAGAAAAGTTATGATTGACACCACGTTCATCTAAGAACTCAGCAAACTTAGCATTTTCAAATTCAGTACCATGGCCAAATCTTATTGATGCTAGTTGATGTCCTAATTGATTTTTAGTTTTCTTGACAAATGAGGTCAACATATCAAATGCTTCATCCTTAGATGCCAGGAATAAGGTCCAAGTGAACCTTGAATAATCTTCAACTACCACCATCACATATCTCTTACCACCTCTACTCAGAGTTCTCATAGGACCACACAGATCCATATGAACCAGTTCCAACGTCCTGGTGGTACTGACTATTTTCTTACTTTTGAAAGAGGACCTTACCTGCTTCCCCCTGGCACATGCCTCACAAACTTTGTCCTCCTTGAACTTAATGTTAGGAAGTCCTACCACTAAGTCCTTAGAGACTAGTTTGTTAAGCTGAGTCAGACTCGCATGACCAAGTCGTTTGTGCCACATGAGGGGATCACTTTCCAACACACTTAGGCAAGTGAGTTCATTTTCATAAAGTGTAGACAAGTCTATGACATAGATGTTATTCATTCTTTTTCCCTGCAAAACAATCTTGTCAGTAAGCAGGTTAATCACAAAACATTTTGTGGAAGTAAAAGCAACCAGGTTACCTCTGTCACACAGTTGTGATACACTGATCAGGCTATATTTCAAGCCATCTATTAGATACACATGTTCAATGGATCGTGTGTCATCCTTACCTACCTTACCAACCCCAATAATTTCACCTTTATTTCCGTTTCCAAAGGAGACATTTCCTCCTTTGAGACTTTCAAGTGAAAGGAATTGTTCGATGTTCCCTGTCATATGCTTTGAGCAGGCCATTATCTAAATACCAAATTTGGCCGCCTCCTCTCACTTGAACCTACAAAGAGAATCAGCGGTTAGTTTTAAGAACCCAAACTAGTTTGGGTCCTTTTCTATGAGAGAATGTATGAATCAAATTTTTTCTGGCCCAAATTGGTAGCCAGTTTTTCTTTTTGACAAACCTCTTCAACTGGCCTGCTCTTTTGCAGTACACTCATATTTGTAGTGGCCAGTCTTACCACAATGGGTGCAGATTTTATTCTCAGGGAGAGTGAGATACTTGCTTTTGGGATCCCACTTGGGCAATTGACTTCCAAAGCCAATCCCTCTCCGGTTGCTACTATGATTATCTTGAAGCCATATCAGGGCATCAGAGGATTTATTCCATTTACAAGTTCGATCTAATTCATGTTTGACTTTGCGAATTTATTCGTTAAGAGTTCTTATCTGTTCATCCTTGGCATAGATCTTATCTTTTAGTTTTCCCACATTTTCTTCTAACATGAAATGAGAATAATCAACAACCTTTTTACTGGATCCTAGCTTTATCTTTAAGTTTTCAGATTTTGTTCTAGAATCTCAGTTTCAAGTGGATGAACCTGGTTCAACAAGACAGTGTTTTTCTTTTCAGATTCACTGACTCTGATTTCCAGGTTCATGCCTTTTGCTTTTAAAATTTCACATTCTTTAGATAGTTGATCCTTCTCTATGGTTGTTTCCTCAGAATCATCTATGAAATCAAGTAGCAACTCAGAGAGTTTTTCCTTAGATAGGAACTTTACTTTGTTTTTAAGATGGGAGATACTTTCCTCTAGTTCTTCATGTGATTCCTCATCAGGTTCTCCAATTGCCATGAGCGCCTGATCTTCAGTCTCCCCATCTTCTGATTCCTCATCTGAACTTTCCCCCCAAGCAACAACCATAGCCTTTGTTGTGGTTTTCTTCAGTTGGACCTGTTCCTTCTTCCTGTTCCTTCTTTCATATCTTTCCTTTTTCCATTCTACTTCCCACTAAGGACAATTTTTGATGAGATGGTCAGTCTTACCACATTTGTAGCATCCCTCATTAGTTGGCCTTTCTGGAGCTTTTTGTTGTAGTTTCCTCCTCTAGAGATGCCCTTCTTCCTCATGAGAAAGTTTCTGAATTCTTTGGTAATCATGGCCATCTCATATTCCTCCAGATCTGCTCCCTCAGTGATTCTTAGTGCTAGACTCCTCTCCTTCTTTGGACCATCCATCTTCAGTGTCTGCCTTCTGAGTTCATAGGCAGTGAGGTTTCCAATCAGCTCATCCAATCTCAGGGTTGCCATATTTTTGGATTCCTGGATAGCAGTGATTTTGCTTTCCCAGGAAATATGCAAAACTCTTGTCAGGATCTTCTCAACCCTGTCCTCTTCAAGAATGACTCTTCCAAGAGACTTCAATTCATTAGTCAACGTTGTGAACCTTGTGTACATCTCTTGGATAGTCTCTCCTTCTTTCATAGTGAAGTTTTCATACTGAGAGTATAGTAGAGTACCTATTGACCTTTTTACCTGAGGTTTTCCTTCATGGGCTACTTGAAAGGTATCCCAGATCTCTTTGGAAGTTGTGCAACTTTGGATTCTGATGTACTCGTCTGGGCCTAGTCCACATACTAGCCACTTTTTGGCCTTTGCATTCTTCTCCCATTTCTTCAGATCCTCAACAGTGCAGTCAACTCTAGTCTTTGGTACATCTATACCTTCAGCAGTCTTCATCTTGGTAGCTAGAGGACCATCAGTGACTATGTCTCAGAGTTCACAGTCTTCTCCAATCAGGTGGTCCTTCATCCTGTTCTTCCACCAAGAGTAATACAGGCCATTGAAGAGTGGTGGCCTTGCAGTTGATTTACCTTCCCAGTTTCCAGGTGGTGCACTCATCTTGATCTTCTCCAAGGTGTTAGCCTTTTAAGGATAACCAGCTCTGATACCAATTGATGTTTTAGACGTCAATACTACACAAGTAGATAGGTTAATTTGTGTGGTACCCAATTTTCGAGTGCTGTCTCTCTAGAAGAACCTGGTTCTTCTTGGTGTTCCAACTTCTACTGTTGCAGAATAATAAAAGCAGTAAATTAAAAATATAGAGATTTTTACGTGGAAAACACTTGGCTCAAAAGGTGAAAAAATCACGACCTACTCCTCAGTAGGATTTGCTCAAACTCTTCACCAAAACTCTGAGCCAAACAGACTTACAAAATAAACTCTTTTGTAATCCTAAGACTAACTCTAATCCCTTCATAGTAACTAGCCTCTAGCTAATTTCTACAAGCTTCAAGATAACTCTAACTTGAACAATGCATACCTATTACAATTGCTTCTATGAAAGATGAAAAGATACAATATTAAATCGCCTACTACAACTAACTAGACTCACTGACAAACAGATGGAACTGGTTCTTCTAGCGGGTCTGTAGCCTTTGTATCACACAGTAATTCTTCTTGCAAAATCTTTGGTAATTTTGCTTTCAGTTCTTGATTCACTTCTGCACTTGTGCATTCTTGATTCAATCAAGAATACTTCAATTATGTATAGAGTCAGCTGTTGAGTTTGTCGTTCAGTTCTGGTACAACTCTATCTGGGAGAACAAGTTCATATTAAACTCAACTTCCTTCCTTCGTTACTGTCCTTGCTGAATTCAACTTCTATTCCCTTATCAATTTGCAACCTTTTCGCATTAGGATACACTCTCCTTGTTCATTGATTTTTCATGATCGCATTCATCTCCTATGCATATAAGGTTTGTGTGCCAACGCGTCAGGTCAAGTATGTATGCTCCGATGGACCTGGTTCAACTGGTCAGACATTTATCAATCTTCAAAACTATGCAGTAACTTAGGTCAACATACGCTGATGATGCTAGAATGCACGAACCAACCTTTGGGGAAGGGGAATAATCAAAAGAAAATTAAATAAAAACAAAAGGTAACAAGTCAGTGAGGATTATGATAAAATATTTGGAGTATTTAAACACATATTGCAGGAATGTAAATGCGCGTCTTAATTTGGGAGCCTCGTTATGCCCGAGCTAGTCCTAGAGAGAAGTTGATTTGGAGAACATAGATGCCAAAATGCCTCATTTCATTAATATAGATAGACGAATCCCAAAAACGAAGCTAAAATAACATTAAGAAACAAGTCACTAATGACACTTGGCCTTATTACATTTATGAAAGCAAAGAGGTAAATCTAGCCTATTTGGTCCCAGAAGGACCTTCCCCGGATTCGATATTCTTGATTGCATAGAACAAATTTCCCAGCTCGCGCAGTCCCAACAGCAGGTGCGCTCTAGCCAGGTGTCCTCCTTTATTCCCCTCGGCGTTCTGGAAATCCTCGATCCTTTTGATGGCCTTCTCCACTATACCTCACTCCAAATATTCCAGCTTTCTGTTGGAAAGGATAACCATCTCTTTCCACTCCTCGATCAGCCTTTTGTTGGTCTCATGTATTTCACAGTGCTCGTTTTCGGAATCATGGATCTGAGCCTCAGCATCTTCATCTATGATTCTGTTTCCTCGACTGATTCCTGGCCTCACTACCCTATCCAAGTTGTCTTCCAGCCATGCCTGGTAGAAAGGTGCACACCCTGCATGGTATCTGTCTGGTTCAATAGTATACTTCTCCATGATGATTTTGCAGTGACGCATGTGTTGAGATTGGCACTTGCAGGGGACGTCATCGTCCTCGAAATCCGCTATGAAGTTACCCATCTTGGTGACCCTCGGCATAACCTGCTTTCTTCCCGCCTGCATCATGACTCGGAGAAGAACATAAGGATATATACCTCTCAACCTGATCATCACTAGGTGTGGTGCATCCCTAGACCTGATGATAAACTCGTTCGTCAGAAACCATTCGAACATCTATTGTACCTGTTCCTCGGTCAGATTATCAAAGAAATCCACCCATGGTAGTTTTTGGCTGAGCAAATAAGTTTGGAATGTAGGTCATTTACTTGGGGTGATGGAAAGCAATGTGGTCCTTCCAAGCCCTTCGCGGAAGTTCTTGGTGATATTGGCCCTTTTGAAGGTGTTCTAGGAGCCATAACTGCAGCAACAGGTTGCAACCCTCAAAATGTTTAACCCCTCTTTGACAACGCTGCAAAGCTCGGTAAATGTCAGCCAAAATCATAGGGACAATGGTGAAGGTTTGCCTATCGATCCCTTCCATCAAGGCCCTGGTAACCATGGCTAGCCTGGTGTGAATCATTTTCCTCTTTGTCGGGAACACTATCAAGCCCAGAAAGCATACAATAAACACGAATACCCTACGGTGAATATGACCCAGAGACGTGATGGCAAACTCATCATGATAGGTACGGTATAATTTGTTGTGATCGTATCTTACATTCAAGTACTCAAAAGGTATGTAAGATTGTTTCAGACACTCCAATTCAGCATTTTTCTTTAACCCCATCATTTTCAGAAATCCTTTACCTGTGCGATTTTCAGGCACCAACAACCCAGGGCTTTCCCAATCTAGTCCAGCAAGTCTTATCTCCTCTATGAGTGGTGTCATTTCAATACTCCCGAAGCGAAACACAACTCTTTCACTATCCCAGAACAAAGTGGCAGTCTCAATTAGCATGTTGTTTGGTTGGATTTCCAGAAGAGAAGGTAAATTACCCAGATGCTTCTTCACATGTTTCTTTTCATTGGAGGAAAGGTCTTCCCACCAGTCTAGGAGCATGGGTGGGATATTGCTGACCATACCGAATATGGGGACTTCGTGCCTCATTTTCTGCAAGACAAAAAATGGTTAGGCCCTTTCTCCCACCAGACTCGACTATTTATACACTTATGATTAACATATAGGCATTTAGTTCTCCAAATCAATGCACAGAACGTGATTGAGTCCTTTGGGATAATGAAAACCCCGGTGGACTTTTGGATAAGGCTGTCTTAAAGGGTTATTGTGCGGATGACACATTAAGCCAGCTTGGTTTGACCATGATGCATGCAAAATATAAAAAGAGTAAGGTTTCTATGGGGTTTTAGACCGGTACCCCTGAGCGGACAACTCGAGGGGGGAAAGGTACGGAACCATCGACTGCACCACTGATCGACTGGTTTTACTGCAAATAAGCCTTTCCGAATTCAGGGGATGATATAAAATGGAAGAGCGAAACCCCTCATCAAGCGTTGCTATAGGATTTGTATAGTCACGAGTGGATTATGATGTTGAGCATGATTATGCAGTAACAAGTAAGCAGTAAACAACATGTTGTAACGTATTTGCACATTATGAAAGCGATAAATACAACAGTTATAATTGAAAAGCGGTTACAAAAGAAAACAAGAAACATGTGAGTTTCATTTTAGGAAATAAATACTTGGGAGAGTAAACAATTAAGTGCACATAAAGGGGAAAGGGAAAGGGTGCAGGTATTAACAAAATAAGGCATACTCAGACAAATTCACAAAGCGGTTTGTTATGGTAAAAGCCTAGAATCCCCAGCAGAGTCGCCATGCTGTCACGCCCCCCTTTTTTCCTCTCCTTTCAGATTGGTCAGGGTTTAGGACATTATTCGGACAACTCGTTTCCTTTTTGGAAAAGGGATATAAGGAATTTGAAGAGTCGCCACCTAATGAATTGAGGTGCACTAGGGCACCTATTACAAGTCATTTGTAACACTAATTGAATAACCAGAGATTGGGTAAGGGCTTGAAATTAGTTCAAGGGAAAGGTGTTAGGCACCCCTCGAAGTCCACAACTGTGGGTCCCAACCAAACATACTTTGTGAAATTAGTCAAGTAGCAAATAGCAGTCCAAGCACACATATGTAAAAGAACATTGGTTTTAATAGTTAGGTAGTCTAAGCGCACATATGTAAAAGAACATTGGTTTTAATAGTTGGGCATTCTAAGCACACATATGTAAAAGGACAAGGGAGGTCCTAAGTTTTTTATCCTATAGGATCACATCCATGCAATGCCCGGTAATCACTCCTCAATGAGGGGCTACACGTTGCATTAGCACACAGGTCATCACATCCTTTTCTACCTATTACCCCAACCCTTAATGGTTATTAAGCGAGTTTTTATTTAACAAGCTCTATGCGTGCTGTTACCCGTCCCTTCCTTGTGGTCCCGAAGGAGTTTAGGACCTCTAAATATGGGCAGTTCTAGACAACCCCCCTAAGGTATTTAAAAGGGAAAAATCTAGGTGACAAGGAAATAACAGGTAGGTCCAACACATAAGTGAAAAAGCAGTTAAAAGGCTCATGTTTACCTCCACATATAATGCAAATAAACCGAATGTCTCAAACACAAATACAAGTAGTTTTTTTAGGAAAATAATCCTAAGGCAGGATGTCTAGGGGGACATCAGCTACTCAGAACATGCAACACTGTTTCATAATATAATGGTAGGGTCCTAATCAGTTTGCCTACTGATTTTAAGACCTGTAAGACTTAAGCAGTTTAACACAAACAACACGCAATTTCCAGTTTATACATAGATTGATTACCTAAGGATTGCCTAAGCATGGGACTGTACACTGTCACGATTGTAAGAGTTGTTAAACAATTTAGAAGTTGTTTAAGCTACAAACATGTTCTAGATGATACAGATTCAAAAAGGGAATTTGTACCAGCTTATGCTCAGAAAACATACCCCTATATGTGAGATTGTTTTTATGCCTTTTAAGATCAGTGACTTATTTTATTGGAACTAGGCGTAATCAAACGGATGCAAGCAGAATTCCTAGAACATGATATCTAAATGCATACATGAATGATAGTTTTATTAAGACAATGTTATTAGCCTAACAGTAGGATTTTTAAGTGAAAGCACTTATGCAAGCTTGAAGCATGGATTAGTAATATGCTGAAACAATAAAATGTGAGGCCCTAAGGACAAGATATCTAATGCATATTGAGCATGATTTGTATGCAAATGAACACATTAGTCCTAAGACATGGATTATAATGAAAATTCATAGAATATATAAAACATATAGCATGATTTCTACACAGTATTATCAACGAGGTCATACAACTACCCTCTCATTTTCACTAGCCACCCCAATATCTACTTAAAATAATTATTACAGACCAATGGCTGAATGAATTACAGAAATGAAAAGTAAATTAACTATAGGGAGCCTGAAGCAGGCCCGAATACAACCTGAGAATAGCAGGCCTTCCATAGTCTCAAATGTCACGGGCTTCATAGCCAATTTTAGGTCCAGGTGTGTCAGAGTTCCCTAAGGACCTCAAGGATCTCGGATAATGCTCACACCTAGACTTTCATAACAGATATTGAATAAGTGTAGTGAAGAATAGCCAGCCCTAGTGTGCCAGAGTTCCAAAGTATCTCAAGAGGATCCCAAGGCAGTACACACATTGGAGGGGCAAAACCTAAGGACTTAGGAGTAAACTGAGAGTGCTTGACATAGTTTTGAAAAGATTTTGATAAGAAAATAATACTGAAATGATTAAAGAAGTTTTCTGAAATAAGAACTAATTGGTAGAAAAGTAGTTTGGAAAAGCATGTGAACATTTGTAGAAAATCAGCAAACAACCTAATGAGCTATAGAACAAAATAGATCCTAATAGAACTTAACAACAGATTTCACACAAGGGGCTATGGGAATTGGGGACACATAGAACACATAGACAATGGGTGCACGAAAGTTCTCCAAGAACTCTACAGGATCACAGGCTGGTTATCAAAATAGGTGGTCGAGGCATAGAGCATGGATCACAGAACAATCATGTGGAAACATATTACACTGGACAAATTAAGCATAGAGCTAGAGTTATTCAGAGATATTAGGCAACTTAGCAAGGCAGATTAAGCCAGAACCTAAATAAACATATTAGGTAAACAATCAAACTTGCTGATATACATAGAACAAACCAAGTCGAGGCATGCTAGATAAAAGCAATAGGTAGATCCTTAGACATACTAATCAAAAGTTAGGCAGGACTTATACATGCTAGTGATTGAGTAGTGTAGTTCAGGCATATTAAGTGAAATAATGATTTAGACATGCTATTTACATATTTAAAAAGAAGATAGTAAGCGGGAACAAGACTGGAAATCAATGAACTAAAGTAGTAACAGAACACATAGAGTTTTGAACTTGAAATTGAATTAGGACATACCAGTTAAGGAGAGAATAACACAGGATATAGAGCAGATGTGGTATAATAACTAGCCTTGGCTTACAGCCGGTTAGAGCAGTGAAAGTTGCAAGTAACAAGGAAGAGCATAAAGCTTTTAATTGAGAGGAGAGAGTTTTTGAACTAGTGTTCGTGTCCAGAAGTGAGAAGAGAAGAGCGTATATATAGAAATTGAGAGCTAGGCAGAATAAGGTAAGAATACCTTATTCATCAATTAAGGGAGATTACAAAATCAATCATGCATAAAATCAATAAGTTCTTCCTCTAATTAAGGGATAACCAGTTAACGGTAAAGAGCATGGTAGATAATTAAGGAAAGAAATAAAATAACTTAAGTATGGAGTAGGTAATTAGGAGGTAAATACACTAGAGTTTAATTAAGGAAACAATCAGTAAGAATCAGTAAGTACCACAGTTAATCACAAATAAGGCAAGAAATAGTTTAAAAGGTTGTGAAAATAGGGAAAATAATCGGAAATCAGCATATAGGTATTATCATAGCCAATCAGTGAATAAAAGACTCGTAATAATACTGACTTTAAGGAATATAATATAGGTTTTCCATGAATGACAGATAGGCTAAGTATAACACATAAAAAGCAGTCAAGATTTGAATCTGAAACCCCAATAGAAGAGCATTAGGGTAAAATCACAAGGCATTCAAATTAAACGAAGGAGAAGAGTGATATGAATCAAAGTACAGAACAAAATTATGTATCAAATAACACGGATCGACTTAGAATCCAAACATATTGTCAAAAATTAGGGGTTTAAACATAAACTAGTTAGGGTTAAGGAAAAACTCAACATAATCGATTAAAACACATAAGAATCAGAGAATAAGCACTTAAAATTAGAAAACATTTTGAATAAAAGATTTTCAAGGAAACCCTAGTTAGGAAGGAATGAAAAGACACTTGAAAATAAGAAGTTTTTTCATAAAAACAAGCGAAAGATAGTTCTATCCATCTCAGATCTGTACAGATCTCAGAAGTTCAAGAGATGAAAGTAGGTTTTCGTAAAAATAACGCAGAGATGAAGATACTGGCTTAGAAACCCATAGGTTTAGGCAAAAATCAAAAGATCTTACTCAAAATCGAGTCATGGAGGCCTGAAACAGGCAAGAACAGGCCCAAGGTGTGAGTGGACCAACCTTCATCCCTTGAGGGCCTTAGAGACAAGTAATACCGGCATAAGAGAGCCATGAGAGGCCTGAGGGTGGTAAGGAACCACCATGGTTGACGATGAAGAGTGACAGCGAGGTGATATTTAGGGTTAGGATCTCAGAGAATCTGAGAGAGAAGGGGAAGGGGTGACAGCGGAGTGAGGAGAGAAGTGAGGGGTTTGGGAAGGAGTAGTTTAGATTAATTAAGGGAAGGGGTAATCCAGACCGTTGATAAAAAATGATCAACGACGAGGATCACCCATATTGGGTCGGGTTAGATAGGATTTGGGCCTGGGTTGTATTGGCTAGTTTATAAGGATTTGGGCTGAGTTGATTAGGCTAGGATTGAAATAAAAATTGGCTATTTGTTAAATACCCCAAATAAACTGATTAAAAAATAATTTGTAAAATAATCACTAATTTTAAAAAATGAATGCTATGCACGGAAATGTTTTAAAAATAGTTATTTAATGTTTAAAAATATAAAGGGCTAATTTCTGGTAAAAATAATGCCAAGATTGTATGCATGGGCTATAATTGCAAAGTTATTGCAATTGTAGCCAAAAGGTGCCAAATTGGCTATTTCTAAAATAGTTTAGACTTAATAAAACCATAAATAGTAATATTTAATAAATACATGTTTTGAAATCATTTGTTATGCAATTTTGTAATTATTTATTAGAGATAAAATACTGGACAAATTAATAAAAACGTAGAAAAATTGTGGGAAAATGTCAATTAATGATAATGCATGATTTTGAAGGTATATATGCAATTGAAAAATTATTTTAGGAAAATTGGATATCAACAGTATGTGGATAGACAATTGAAAGGAAAACTAAAAGGTGTGAAAGGTGAAAGGAAACAAGAACCACTTACATTTCTCAATTGAATCGCATTGCAAATGTAATCCTTGAGGTAAGGAGGGGAATTATGTGGCCTTGGGGATTTTCTAATAAGATTTTCCAAAATAGGTTCACTAGCTGATAGTGAGGCGGTAGGAATAGGGGAGTGAGTGACAGGAGATGAAGATGGTATATGACTTGGAAGTGGAAAATCAGAAAAACATTGCTCAAGTGCGTCTACATTAGGTAGGTCTAAATGTTCAATAGCAGGGTGAGGTGAATCAGGGGAGAAACTTGGAGAAATAGACGTGGTGCAATAGGTAATAAAGAATCAATTAACTCCTTGGATTTGATAGAGGAAAATGGGAATAATTCTTCATGAAAGACAAACATGCCTAGAAACAAAAGGCTTTAGAGTCTTAAGGTTGAGAACTTTGTAATCTTTCTTTCCATCGAGATAACCCAAGAAAACATAAGTTATATCCCTTGGTTGGAACTTTGTTCTTTGATTTGAGAGAGTGGAAACAAATCATAGACACGCAAAACACCTCAGATTAGAGTAACTAGGTTTGGATTTGAAAAGTATCTCATAGGGTGTTTTGCAAGAAAGAACCTTGGAAGGGAATCTATATATCAGGTATGTAGCAGTTAGAACACAATCCCCCCAATAAGCAATATGCAAATGTGATTACAAAAGCAGGGACCTAGTTGTCTCTAAAAGATGCCTGTGTTCTCCTCTATAATCCCATTCTATTGTGGAGAAGCTACACAAGTAGTCTGATGCACTATTCCTTATTATGAAGAAAAGAAATTAGATAGCAAACTAGCACTCCCCAATTTAAAAGCCTTGTCCAATATTATTATCTTAACCTTGGTATTGAATTGTCTTTCTACCATAACCAAAAAGGATTTGAGGACTAGAAATGTATTTGATTTTGTACTTAGTAGATAAGTCCATATTCCACTACTATAGTCATCAACAATTGTAAGAAAGTACTTGTAACCATCAAAAGTTTGGTTTCTGATGTCACCCAAATTCACACAACTAATTGAGATTGTGAAGCGGTCGATGAAATTATAATTACCCAACTTGGAGTATTCCTCAGAGAGCTTATATGTGATTAGGTATATACTCGGACTAAGTGTATAACGTGCCTAAAATGCACTTCCACATACTTTGTTGTTTTGATCTAGTTCTCATTTATGCTAGTGTTTGCAAGTACAAAGCTAGTAAACGATATTTTAGGTGTTGTTGTTTTTCAAGTTTATAAATGTATCATTTTAACAGTTAGCGCTCTGATTCCCTAATAACTGCCTTCCCCACATTTGTATCTGCTTATGGGACTTTTCTGAGGGCTTAGTTGCGAATTCCGGAGAGTTTTGGGACACATAGTCCCTAAATATGAGTTTAAGCTTTAGAAATCGAATTGTAGTTGGAACTATGTGAAGACTGATCCAGAATGGAATTCAGTCAACTTCATTAGCTCCGTTGAGTGATTTTGGGGTTAGGAGCACATCTGGAATGTGTTTTCGAGGTCTGTTGTAGATTTAGTCTTGAATTGGAGAAAGTTAGAATTTTGGCGATTTCGGCCAATAGGTGAAATTTTGATATTAGGCTCGGAACGGGATTCCGAAATTGGCTGTAGGTCTGTAGTGTCATTTATGACTTGTGTGTAAAATTTGAGGTCATTCGAACTAGTTTTGACGTGTTTCGGCATCAGTTGTAGATGGAAATTTTCTAAGTTCTTAGTCTTGAATCCATGTATAGTTTGTGATTTTGGTGTTATGTGATGTGGTTTTAAGGCCCGATTAAGTTTAAATGAGATATTAGGACTGGTTAGTAAGTTTGGTTGAGGTCTGTTGGTTGATTTCCCAATGCACACGCAAGTGTACGTGGTCGACAAGTAATATAGGATT